>JANRGW010045410.1:0-18928 GCA_024733675.1 Psilopsiagon aymara | reverse complement strand
TGTCCCTGCCCATGGCAGGGTGGTTGGAACTAGATGATCTTAAGGTCCTTTCCAACCCTAACTATTCTATGATTCTAGGATTCTATGATCCGTCAACTTTAGGTCTTGCATGTCTGGTGAAGTCCCTGCTGATGGGAAGCTGGACATTATTTCAGTCCACAAAAAGGGCATGAGGGAAGACCTGTTGGTCTAACCTCATCACCCAAGTGTACCTGAGGGATGACATCGTTGCTTTCCACAACTACCTGAGAAGGGGAAGTGGAGAGGGAGGTGTTGAGCCCTTCTCCTTAGGTTTCAGGGATAGGACAAGTGGGAATGTCTTAAAACTGTGACAAGGAAGGTTTAGGCTTAACATTAGGAAGCACTTCTTGACTAAGAGTGTGGTAAAATTCTGGACCAGGCTTCCTAGAGACGCGGTCAGTGCCCCAAGCTTGTCAGTGTTTAAGAAGCATTTGGACAATGCCTTTACTAACATGCTTTCTAATACAATACTCCTTTTCTGTTTTAAGAGGTTATAGTGAACTTCAGCAACACTCAGCAAGGCATAGAAATATAATAATTATCCCATCATCACTTTTAACAAATTAAGGTGTTTCTCACTAGGAATAATGGTGTTTTAGTCAGTTCAAGATAAATGGGTAATACCATACTTAATAGCTTTACAGCTTAATGTGACAACTCCAAATGTTTTCTGAAGAGAAAAATTTAGTTACTTTGTTATAGCATATTGAGGTATTTCATAAAATTAGCCAGTATACAAGGTACCCAAGAGAATTACTGTAGGTTAGGGTAAGAAGGGAAAATAAATTGTGATTAATATTTTTATTCTTCCAGTGAAAATAAAATACCAAATTTTATGGAGATTAAGTAAATTTAATTTGCAAGAAAAAATTATGTCAGAGATACTGAAAAATTTACCAGACAAGTGAGGAGAAATGTAATGGATTTTTCAGAAACTGGATTACAAATCTCAAACATGTCTAGCAAAATGTTGAGTTGCACTCCTTCAAATATGTTCCTCAGATGCTTTAAAGGCTTTTAATCTGAACTGAGCAAATAAAAATTAATGCTATCTCCTACCTGAGATGTGAGTGATATTTTCATTTTACTGTTAAGATTATGAATTGTGTTGTCTTTTCTCACGGAAGAGACTGGTCTGTGTTGTTCCATCATGTATTTTCCAATCCTACACTGAACACTGGAGAGGGCCCTGCCTCCCCATCACCAGTATCATTGCAGGAAGAACCCACACTCTTAACACGCAATAGAATCGGAACCTCAATCATTTTATAACACTTTTTACAATTTCTCTCAGATTAACTCTGAGCACAGGATTAAACATAACACCTACATAGCTTTTAAAGGCCATTTAGAGCAACAGTTGAATACAACTTAACCAGGCTTCTGATTAGCTTTTCATAGGTCTTGAATTTAACCAAAATTAAGAACTGAATTAAAAGGCACTGGATTCATCACCAAGCAGTACACTGACACATCAGGAATACGTTGTGCTTTCCCTCAGTGTAGGAAAGTAAGTACGTGATGTCACCTTTGTCATCTACCTGGTCTTGTGAACGCTTGCCCATGAATAGAATATCAAAATTCATTTAATAAGTTTTATTACCTGCATTGCTCTCTATATCACCACTGCTGAAAAGTGCAGTATCACATATCACTGTACCTTGCTACGTTTCTGGACATACACATGAAGGAGACACATGAAGAAGAAGCTGGCATGTCTCTCATTCAGCAAATTACTGGACAATTAATCTGCAGAACACAGAAAGCATTCTACTGGCAACAGAACCACTACTTTGAGCAAACACAGCTGATTTCTCCCAGCAATATTGAAACCACAGGTGGGATTCATTTCAGCTTTCAACAACATCTCTGCTTTGACAGAAAATTCCTTCCTTTTCTCTCTGCCTCTTGCTCCAATTACTTTTGTTCTTGTGCATACTACATTTAGGCTGTACATCAAAGGACAGCACACTAAATAAACTGGTCCAGATTTCAGAAGATTCAGATATCTAGTTCTGTCAAACTCTTTGTATGCTCTTGAGGGGGCTGGATAGAAGAGAGAATTACTCCCCTCACCAACTACCGTACTCTTAAACCCAGCTGGCAACTAAGCCCCACTTTCTCACTTTCTCCCAGTGCATGTGGAATGAAATCATAAGGATAAAGTGAAAAAACTTGTGGGTCGAGACGAAGACAATTTTACATGCAAATTGAAAGATGTGTATGCAAAAGCAAAGTAGAACAAAGAATTCATTCACCACTTCCCATGGCCAGGCAGGTGTTCAGCCACCTCCAAGACAGCAGGGCTCCATCACACATAATGGTGACTTGGAAAGACAGACAGCATCAATCCTGATGTCCCAACATTTCTTCCTCTTCCCACAGCTTTATATGCTAAGCATGACACCATATGGTGTGAGATATTCTCTGGGTCAGCTGGGGCCAACTGTCCTGGCTGTGTTCCCTCCCAGCTTCTTGTGCATCCCAGCCTGCTAGTTGGTGGTAGGGTGAAAGGCAGAAAGGCCTTTACTGTGTCATCACTGTTCAGCAATAATGAAAACATACCTGAATTATCTACACTGTTTCCTGCACAAACCCCAAACATAACCCCCACCAGTTACTGTGAAGAGCTGAGTATGTGTTAGCTTTGCTAAACTAATGTCTTCCTCCCCTTGTGCTTTCACTTTCCACTGAAATAGGGATAATCACTGCTTCTATACATCTGCATTTTTGCATTTAAATTTTACAAAATGTCAGTATCTTCTACCATGCGTGTGTAAACCTTTGAGCAAAATGAGGTGTCAATGCTTATTATTTTTCTGTGATCCTCTACAGCAGCAAAAAATTGCAATACACATACTGAAGTACCTTACAATATATATGTCCTAAGAAAGTAGAACAGAAACTGCAGAACACAAACAGCAGAACACAGCTTGGCAAGAAGAGGAAAAAACATTTCCAGATTTTCTAAATTTGATGCAGTCTTTACAAGAAAACTAAACCAAATGAAGATCTTTAAAAAATATGCATAGATTTGGGCAATTATAATGCTGATTAGATCTGGAATTAATTTAATTTTAAAGGTAAAAATTGTCTGCAAAACCTTCTATCACATGTCTAGGGAGGAAAGTCACCAGAACTTCTTAAGCAAGCTTTATCGATCTTCTATTTCAACTAATGTTTGTAAAGTAAAAGCATAAATAAATTTGATTCTCTGCCTGCCAGTAGACACATATTCTTTCTCACATAAATGAGAGGCTAAGGTTTATTAAAGCCAGATATAGGTCATAGGAAAGTGATAGATATACCAGAAAGAGGAATTTGAATGGTATCTTAAGTGCCATAGCCAGAAGTCAGGTGTCTGTGATCCATTTTACCAGAGCACTGGGAAGTTCATTTTTTAATATACCACATGTATGCATCTACACCACATATACACCGCAAATGTGGTTTTGTTTTAATCTGTTTTTTTTCCAGCACTTAATTTCCTTCCCAAACTATGAAAAATTTGAGTCAGAATCTCTCATAATTGACAGATTAAAAAATTGTAAGGTTCGGTTGTTTTTTGTTCTGCCCCCGAAAACAAACTACCTCAGAGTGAAACCTAGCAATTGACATTAGGTCCACTGTAGGAGGGGATAAGGTTTGAGACCAAATTAGGAACCGGAAGTGCACAAGTCCATGGGATCTGATGTAATCGATCTGCGGGTCCTGAAGGAGCTGGCAAATGAAGTTGCTAAGCCACTGTCCATTATATTTGAAAAATCATGGCAGTCAAGTGAAGTTCTCGACAACTGGAAAAAGAGAAATATAATCCCCATTTCCAAGAAGGCAAAAACAGAAGACCTGCAAAACTACAGACCAGCCAATCTCATTTCTGTGCCTGGCAAAATCTTGGAGCGGATTCTCCTGGAAACCATGCTAGGGCACATGGAGACAATGAGGTGGCTGGTAACAGAAAACATGGCTTCACTAAGGGGAAATCCTGCCTGACCTGTCTGGTGTCCTTCTATGAAGGGGCTACAGAACTGATGGATCAAGGCAAAAGAGTTGACATCATCTAGCTGGACTTGTGCAAAGCATTTGACACTGTCCTCCATGACATCCTTGTCTCTAAGCTGGAGAGACATTAGATAGATGGACCACTTGGTGGATGAAGAGCTCGCTGGATGGCCGCACACAAAGAGTTGTGCTCAATGGTTTAGTGTCCAGATGGAGACCAGTAATGAGTGATGACCCTTAGGGGCTGGTGTCGGGACCATTCCTGTTTAATATTTTTGTCAGCAACTGGACAGTGCAATTGAATACACCCTCAGCAAGCTTGCTGATGACACTAAGCTGTATTATTCAGTTGATTCATTGGAGGGAATGGATGCCAACCAGAGGGACCTTGACACGCTTGAGAGCTGGGCCAGTGGCAATCTCTTGAAGTCTAACAATGTGAAGTGCAGGGTCCTACACCTAGGATGGGGCAGCCCCAGGCACAGCACTGGAAGAGGTTTTCCGAAGAATTTGTGAATGCCCCACCCCTAGCAGTGTTCAAGGCCAGGCTGGACAGAACCTTGGCAACATGATCTAGTGTGTGGTGTCTGCACATGGCAGGGGGTTGGAACTAAATGATCTTAAGCTCCTTTCAAACCCTAACCATTCTATAATTCTGTCTTAATAGTCACTTCCTTCCTTTTAATAAATTACATATGTTTGGCTATTATTTCCTGTTTCAGCCTATTAGGTATACATTGTTCCCCTGACAGACACATCGTCCTTGCCTTCTTCGTTTTAATATTGTTAAAGAGCATACACTACCAAACTTAAATGATTACATTTAAAAAGATGTGTCTCTAAGTACTATATGTTATCTATAAACAAGATTTAATGCATATGGACATATGCATTTATTTATATTTTTATATATTTATATTTACACTTACATTTGTATTTATATATAGTATATATATGTATATGCACACATAATTTGCATCTATGTGTGCTGTTCATAAAGGAAAAGAAACTCTTTGAAATACATGCCTTGCAAATTATCTAGAAGCAGGTATTCATCACTGTTTTCAGACACTGTTAAGTTGCACTGCTTTTACACACATGTGCTTCGGGCGCTTGTTAGTAACAGAAACAGATGATGGCTGCAAGATCCACTCCACCTTCTCCCATGCCCCTCTTAGGTTTCTCCTGCCACCATGACATAGGTTTTTCCAGTTCAAATAAAAATAAATAAAGCCCCTTCCTAACGTGCAGGCATATGAAATGCAGTTTGCATATTTATGGCTATTCATTATTAATTCCAGTGGGTAACAAAATAAATAATTATGAATGGGCGGAAAAGGGCCTTAGTTCCTCAAATGCCTCTAAAAATCCAGTGCATTTTGATATGTTCCCTTAGATTTCACTATTTCAAGTGTACATGGTGTCCTTCTCAGCTGTAAACTTTAACATAACTGTTACTTAGAATCAACAATTTATTTGCAATGCAAAGTACAAGAAGTACAGAAATCTTACAAAGATTTCAGATTTTTTTAAAAGATTTTTTAAATCTACTGTTAAAAATAACTATAATGACTTAAAAAAATCAGGGAGAAGAGAAATATCTTCAAAATCTTATGCCAGATATTTACATGCATGGCAGCACAGTATTCCAGTCTTAGGTAATTGCCATATTTGTTTATGCATGTTTTCCCAATTTTTTTACTCAAAGCTAGGGAAGAAAAAAAACGAAACAAAAAAAAACCAACCCTAATATGATTGATGTCCAACCCATGTCATCGAATAGAATGTACAGATTCTGCAGTTTGCCACAAAGGACTCAAGTCATTCCCATCCCTCTTCCAATCAGTGGCAAATATAACTCTTGGTTTAACACGAGATGTCTACTCTCTCTGCTCATCTCACAGGTAACAGAATAAACAAAGCCCATTACAAACAAATGATAAATGCCACCCTGACAATCTCTTTTGTTTATAGCCTGGATGCACAGTGATATGACACTGAGGGGTTAGTTTTACAGTTTTGTTTGTGGACAGCTGGTTACTATTCATCATTTTCTCCCTTTGCTGTGATGGAGGATGGTAAGACATGCACAAATCATATTATTTTTATTGTGTTTTGCTATATTATTAGTAGGCATTTCCCAGACCAATATTCATAGCTATTGATCAAAAAGCTGAGAGAAAAATAATAAAAGAAGACGTTATTTAAAGTAAAAAATTTGTAGATTGAAAATGTCTAATAAACTTTTGTATCCAGGGGTTAATTTCATCCCAACATTTTTGTTGTGTCCTCCCTCACTACAGTTCCAGTTAAATCACATCTCCAGAGTTTAGGCAAAACTTGCATATGTTGACCATTATTAAGTATGTGCTATTTTACCTAAGGCAAAAGGATCCTGCTTGTAGAATTCTGTTAGAAGTGTAGTCATTTGAGGAAAACAATGATGTGCTGCATAGAACAATAACTCAGTGGAATTTCATGCAAACATTTAAAAATCAAGCTTCAGTTACGTTTAAAATCTTCTATAATTCCTACTCCTAAGCTCAGATTTAAAGTCTGTTTTCCTTCCTTGTGTTGATAGAAAGGAAATGAAAAAAAAAATGCAGCAATGTTACCCTGCATGGCAGCTAGAGTGAAAGCAATAGCCCATATCCATGGGAACCTTTGGGAAGTTCCTTGCAAAGAAAGTTGATAAAATCTCCATCATACGGGATAGAGCTGGGGAAAAACCTACCGCAGCATGCCTATTTTTCTTCCTATAGTTAATGTTTGTCTTTTCCTCTGATTTTTTCCCTAGGAAAAAATCAGAAAGAGCAAAATGGGAACATCTGGAAAACAAATACCACAGGGGAAAAAAAAAAAAAAAAAAAAAAGTCTAATTCAGAATTATGTCTCAAATTTAAATTCTTCCTTGAAGAGATTGTTATGTACTGTCAATAATTTGAATATGTGACTCCAACAGTATTTGATAGGCATCTAATATTAACTGTTGACTTTTTCTTTGTGTTCAAGCCTAAAAATAGTAAGAAGCAAGTTCTATAAATTAAATCTTTAAAGCATTTATCTTGTCAAAAAATTGCATCCTATCTATCACAGATTTGTTGAAGTAAATGACATATTATCTAGGCAAACAGTGCCTTGGAGCATATCATAACATCAAGAGCATTGGTGCCACTGAACATAAATAATATTTTCGTAGAGGCACTTAATAGAGCTAAAGGTACACTAATGGCTAAAAAATAAAAGACCTTTAGGTGATGTTATGAATATAAAGAACATAAGACGATTGTTTGTGAAACAATACCATTAGTGAACAAACTCTTTCAGCTTGAAAGAAATCTGATGGATGCTTTAAAATCATGTAGTGAAAATGAGATGTTTGCTTTGGTAAAGCAGTGAGAGCACAGCCAGCATTTTGTTTTGTGCCTCAGGGGACTGAGTTACATCAGCCTCTGGAGACAGCAGTGCTCCAGAAAGAGAAACATTTTACAGATGAGGAGCAGCTTAGCCATTAGGGGGAAGAGCACTGCTGTCATATTGTTAATGTACTATTCTTTTTTGGAAAAAAACAAAAAAGATAGTGGGAGATGACAGCTACTTAAGTAGCCTCAAAGTGACACAAATGATGAACAAACCCATGGCAAATACAGACAATACGGATACAAGCACCAAATGACAGACATGCAGAAAATCTCTAGGAGACCTGGATGGATTTGTAGATACGAACTCTGTCCTGTAACTCCTGCGGGTAATGTCACCGTACCACTCTTCCACCCTTTCTCTCTCTCAAAGAAGGTGTATTTTCCTCCTTTGAAAGGGTGTTCTGGTTGTAGCTGAGCACAGCAAGGCAGCCACAAGAGCAGACCCCTCTCCAAAGGTGAGAAGCTCTTGCTGCACCTTCATGGACAGAAATTGGCATTTCAAGAGCTAACGCTCCACTGTGGGAGCATACATGGCAGGATCATATGCTTGAAATTCCCTTTCATGTCAGTAAGACTTAGGCATATCTGTAAAAACTGCCTTCTTTTATATGAGTTGCCTGACTTCTCCAAGGTCCACTACAACCTGACACTTGAGGCACAAAATAAATGCTGCTTTTCTGTACTCTTATTACCACATGGGAGAAAACATTTCATTTTCTATAAATTCAGCTTTTAGATAAATTGAAAAAGCTTCACCTCCAAGTGATACTCTCTGACCAATCTCTTTCCCTATCTTCCTTGCAGCTTCATGAAAGGTGTTAACTTCCATCATGGATCATGCCTGATTTAGTTCAGCCTAAAAATTGATTGCAAAACACTGTACAAAAAGCACTGAACAGCTCCTTACTTAGCATCTTAATCAAATTAACATAAATGGCATAGGAGTACCTGAGGCCTTAAGAAATGTAAAGAAGTATCCAATGTGCATATATCTTGCCAGCTTTCCACTTCTGAAGCATACTATGACTTACTTTTGTTTTACAGCAATTTCACTGTCCCCAAAGTCTGCTTATTTATGCTTGCCAGATTTTATGAGCATGCTCACAATCCTGTATTGCTTCCTCTAATGATCTCCTCTCTATCTATATTTTACTATCAATAGGAAATACACAGATGATCTGCCTTAGGACCTTAATGTTACCAATGTTAAGAAATTAATTTCAAACAATGGAGGCAGATGAGAGAACACTTGTTTTAATATCTGTAATTAAAAATCAAAACCTAAAGAATAGTATAAGAAATAAAAAACTGTCAAAAAACATCTCATGACATTGGACAGCAAAAGCAGACATTAGCTACTGTCACAGCACCTGGACAATAATTTCGGCAAAACACAGAGCTTTATATAAATGCTTTTCATACTTTCATCATAAAAATTAAAATTTTAAGCAAAACTGAACTACAAATCTAAATGTCTTAGAAAACACACAGACATTTGTGTATATTGCTTGTAGGAGGATTTTTTTTTTTTACTTCTTATTTTTTCTATCTTACATGAGCAGATTAAAATAACTAAACTATATTTTTGAATAAATAAATCAGGATGAGCAGCAGTATCAGCAAGAGTTGCTTTATGTGATGATAGCACAAAACTTTCTGTTAGGGTTTTTTTATTGGCTTTTATATTAAAACTCAGAGAAATGGCTGATGCAGCAGACACAATTTACAGTGTAAACAACATATGTTTCTCCACCCTCTCTCAGTAATGAGAAAAAGAAGTTACCATAAGCTGTCTAAGATCTAGCTGGTGCGTGTCAGAATTTGTGACATTTTCTGGCCAGACTTATGTTTGTTTATTTGTTGGGGCTGGGCAGGGGAGAGTTTTCAAAGCCATCTATGTGATAGGTTTTAACCTTAAATCTACAGGTCAAGGATAGTGTTTGCTGATCTGTTAAAACAGGTTTATTGATCTGTGTTTAGCCAGCCAGGGAAGTGCACTCATTTAGGAGTTCTGAGCACATTCTCATTAATAACCTTATCCAAGTTTATTTTCTGAGAGTTGCAGAGTCTAAATGTTATGATCTTTCCCTCCCCCCCACTTCTCCTGTATTCCTTCCCTAACTTGTACAAAAAAACCTTTTGATACACACTGTGCAGTGCAGTGTTGTGTGTGTGTGTGCCTTTTTAAAACTGAGTGATATGCGTGTTTTCTGCAGCCATTATCAGCAAAGATTTTTGTTTAATATTTTTTTTTAATATTTGGAACTCCAAGATAAGTCATCCTAGAATGTGCCGCCTACATTTCCAGTATATTCTTCCCAAAATATTTCCAGGTAAAATAAAAATTTGTTTGAAGATTCAGAACATTCTCCAAAGTGTATACATATATTTAACTTAGCTACAGGAACCCTTTTTTTCAGGGTTATTTGATTTGGGCGGTTGCTGATCCATTTTTGGCCAGCCTGAAAAAATAATGTTACTACATTAAGACCAAGGATCTTTACTTACTTCATAACCTATGCAAGAGTCTTTGAAACAGTGAATATTTCAGAGTATTTTGCAGTGAAGGTCAGAAACGTGCTTTTTTTAATAGCACCTGGAATGGGGCTGGCTTTCACCGTTGAATAGTCCTAAGGAGAGGAGTAAAGAATGTGAAGCTGTGAATGCTCCATCGCCGCCGGGGATGTTCAAGGTTGGGTTGGACAGATCCTTGGGTGGCATGGTTTAGTGGGAGGCGTCCCTGCCCCTGGGAGGGGGGCTGGAACTAATTGATCTTAAGGTCATTTCCAACTCTAACTATTCTGTAATTCTATGATTCTATGGTATTTATGTAGCACCTGAGTTCTGAAAGCCGTAAACCAGTTGCACATACTATGTTTTGAAAAAGTTAAATAAAAAGAAAGAAAATTTTCACACAATTTCTTCTTCTTTTTTTTTTAAAAAAAAAAAAAAAAAATCTTAATACATTGTTCAAGCAATAACGTACAATAATGCAACAAAGAACCTATTTTCAGTGAATCTTCTTTCAGGAAAATTTCAGTGGAAAGAACCTTTGCACATTCTTCTCGTAAATGGCATCAATGTTTTCTGTCATTTTACAATATTTCACAATATCTACTGTGCCAAAGTCTTAGCTCATCCCCAGTTTTTGAGAACTCAATCTCCCAATCCTCCCTGCTAGTTCTCTTCACTCCCATTTACAGAGTTCTGTATTACAGGCTTTCTGACAAGATAGTCTTTGTATCAGCCTCCTTAACTTGTTTTACTCTTCGTCTACATTTTAGATGTGTCACACATCCTTTAAGGCTCAGTTTTCTGTGTTGATCAGAAGGTTGTATTCAGTTTAAAGTAAAAGTCACACATGCTTTTCCTCCTCTAAGAAATGCCTTCATGGACAGTAAATTTACCTGCTGTCACCTTTCAACTTCATAAGCTTCAAAATAAATAACTATAGTTACAGCAGCTCTATTATATAAATAGCAAAACTGAGATTTTAACTTTAAGCGAACTGTTTCACATAAGTTGAAATAACAAAGTTGTTTTAATAAAAAAGCTACTGATAAAAAAACTCCTGCTGATAAAAAAACTACTGATTAAAAAAACCTGATAAAACTCAATGTTGTACACTGCAGATGGTACTAACTTGAGCATAATAGAGTAATATCAACAAAGAGGATGTTTAGAGAACAGCAAAAAGATAATAAAACTAAAGGACAGATTCTAAGTATAGGAATAGATTCCCTATTGCTCCAGAATTGGGGTTGTTATCCCAAAATATGAATACTAGCTACATGTAAACAATTTCTAAATTTTTACATATTGATACAATGGAATCGTAAAATCTAAAAAACAGTCTAAAATGTGGAAATGGATTGTGACACAGGAAGAGTGACCTTAAAGATCATCTAATTCACCCACATCCCCTGCCATGGGCGGAGACAGCTTCCACTAAACAAGGTTGCTCAAAGTCCAGTCCAACCTGGAAAAAAACCCTGAAGAAATATTTTTTTCAAGATAGTTGCACTGAACTGTGATTGCATGACAAGTTTTTCTTTTAAAAAAGACAAGTGCTTCCATTCCAACGAAAACGTTATGTTTTAAGTTCTAAAATGAGTTTCATTAGGTCTCAGAATGGTCTGAATATATGCTATTAGTTGGTTATGATGAGGAACTACACAGGCTGACAGAAATTTGCTCTTATGAAAGATGTTATATGTATTAAACTCTTGGATATGTATCTTCTTGGAAATACCTATACAAGATGAGTTTAAAAAGACTTTTTCTCCTCTGCTTGAGAAGCTACACTGGTTAGAGTCACCAGTGCAAAGATCTGTTTAATACATTCATAATTCCTCGCATTCGAATTTTAGTCCTCTACAATTGCATTGCCATCAAGGGCACTTGAATGAACATAACTTTTTTTCCTTCATGTAACCTTTCCTCAAAGTTTCAAATTTTTGTTTCAGGTCAGGTATATTACATACCTCATCTTCAGTAGCTGTGTCAGAGATAAAGTACCAGTAGGATGAAGAGAATCTGCTCAATGGCAAGAGGAAAATCAGTGAAAAGGAAAAACATTGGAGCTCTACAAATATAGATCTCGATCAACCGTCAACTTTTCTAGCAATTAAATTTATGAATATTTGATGTAGTCTTTTGAAAAATGCACAGCACTTGTTTGCTAATCCATGATAGAGTGTGGTTTCATTACTGATTTTTCCACCCTCAAGGGATTCTGTGATGTGAAAAAAATGGGGGAAGAAACTCTTAGCTACTATATTCGAAAGCCAAGTGAGATTATGACTGAGAAAGAAAAGACCTAAAAATGTGTACATTAGAAATGTTTTCATCAAAAAAATTGTGCCTAAAACTGGACATTTTTTTCATATTTTTTGACAAATTCAGACACACGGGGGAAAAAAATTCAACACTAAATAAGTTTTCAAATTTAAGTGAACTGTTTTATGTCAGGCAAAAATGCTTTAATAAAAAGGATGGGTTGTGAAGATTTTGAACTTTAAATTTCTTTAATGCAATAAAGTGACATCTTGAAAGAGTGTTTTTATAGGACAAACACCCGTTGAGCTTCCTAGGTTATACTATTTTTTTTTCAAAACAAGCTAGAAAATGAAAAGCTCATTTCATTAGCATTTTGAAAATGCGTGGATTTTTCTGACTTTCTGTGTTTTCATCTGAAAAAAAAGATTTTATAAGAAGAAAGGAAATTACCATTTCATTGTACTTGTGCAATTTTTATGCATTTGATGTAATTGTATGCCTATTTTATCTAAGAATTACTACCTTGGCTTATTGAATGCAATGGCATGTTGCAGTCTTTATTATGGTTTATAGAAATCCAAGAGTGAAGTCCCTAAAGTTTCTGAAGCAAATTCTCTGAAGTGTAGCAGCTCAGCTCTCAGGGTTACCTGCATTTGGCATTTCTGGCTCTCACATTTTATCAAAGCTTAGAACTACTCCTGGAGCTCTAAACTCTAAGGGTTTACAGTTCTTATTTGGTGCTGCACAGCAGAAAACTTCTGTAACAGTTGAACAGTTTCTCTCTTGGGGTTTTTTGGTTGTTGTTTGTTTTTGTGGGTTTTTTTTTTTTTTTCTCCAGCAACAGGCAGACTAGGCAGGCAATAGAGTATGAGTCCAATTTCTTCCCTTCTCTATTATCTGTAAGCCAGCTGACACTGCAAACTTATAACAGAAGTAATCCTGAAACAGAAAGGAATCATCCAGGCATGCTATTGCAAGACTAAAATCTGTATAAGTCTATCTTTTCCTTCCTATACTTAAGCATCTTGCATTCTTTCAGAAGAGCAAGCAAATTACTATTTTCTGCTGCTATAGCCATTGCTTAGGAGAAAAACACTATTAGGTTCTAATCTATTCCTCCATGCTTGTGGTTTTGCTGATGATGCAAAGAATGGTTACATTAGGTGCTCTTTTTAGTGTTATAATTTAAAAATTATTCATTGCTAATCTCATCAATATTAGAAACAATTAGAGCAACCAAAAATTATATTTGATAATGGGATATGATGCATATTTACCTTGGATAAAATGAAAATAATTATAAAAGTTACCTTAGGAAAAAGTTTTGCTCTTATTTTTCTCTCTGATTTACTTCTCCCTTTTTCTGAAGTAGGGTTTCATCTATCAGATTTCACTAAGATATAACAGTGATTTCAGCCTAGAACTCTGGGAAATTCTCTATCTTAGCAGCGAAGGATGAATTTTCAATATAGACAATGCTATCAGGGGTCACCTATCTTCTTATAAACTCTAGTTGCAATTTTCGATATTTCTCTGCTCTCATGGGTTTTTTCCAGATATGAAGAATGTATCAAATAGCAGATAGCAATCAGCAGCTTCTACTTTTCTAAAGGGATCAATTTATTACTCAAATGTACTGTTCTCTTTATTTAATGTCCAGGGCTTTAACCTTCTCTTCCCATCTTCCTCAAAGTGCACCTAGCTGCAACCTAAAGCTTAGGTTTGAGACAACCCAGAGACATAAGCATAGCTCAGACTTCTGCATTGTGACGAAGACCAATGAGAATGTGCACAAAATAGGCCCTCACAAGATAGAGAATAGATAAGATAGCAATAAGAAGACTTAAGCAAAGGAGTATCCACTTAAATAGACAAAAGTTCTGGTAATAAAAACCAAGAGCATTAATGACAGCAATCACCAGGCCACAGCCTCTGCCCCCCAGCGTACATGTGGCTTTACCACTGTTGTCCACAGACGGCACCCACACTGGACAGCTCTGGTGCTGTGTGAGAGCACAGCACATCCACCTTATGTATTCTTGGTCCTGTCTATCACAGAAGTCAGCAGCTCGCTTCAGGGTTCAGTGGTTCATGTCAATGGTAAATTAGGATCATATTTCATAATGCCTTACTCAAACACATGCACAGTGAGCACACTCATAGGTGCCTGGACCTATCTGTGTGCAAGCATGTAAATCAAAACCCCTTATGAAAGAGTATATAAAACTGAAAGAGAAAAAAAAAAACAATTGCACAGAAAATTAGATACCATAGTTCCACCAGTTTTATTTAAGAAAGATGTGCAAGTCTTGAGCTTCAATCCTGAACATGGAGCTTGCAATTAGAAAAGAGAAAAATAACTGGCTTGTGGTGGTTTTTTTTTTTTTTTTTTTTCGTAAGGCAAGAATACTGGGTTTCTTTTTCAGCTTTATGTCAGATCTTCTGCTGGCATTTGGATAAAGTTGTTTATTTCTACTATAACAAATATTTGCCTAAAATAGCTGGGGTTTTTTTACCAGCAAGGACTTTCTTGTGTGTAAACTGATGATTCAAATTTACTAGGCAGCCATGTAATACAGACAAATAATTTGGTATTATAAAGATTGTTAAAAAATGCACAAGAAAATCAGTAAATGCCTATAGTCCTAACTTTTGGAATAACTGCTACTAGTACGAGACTCCCTGGAACTGCAGAATACAATTTAATCACTCAATAGAACTCAGTTTCTATCTCTCATTCATCAAACTTGCAAGAATGGTGTAAGTTTGCAATTACTTATATTGTTCATCTAGACTATTAAAAAATTGATCATCTCATTTATGATAAACATGCATGGTTTCATAGACTAGCTCATGGATGTGCCTGTATAAAACACAGGCTAAAATGTCTTCTGTTTATGTTTCACATAGAAAACAATTTAAGCATCGATCACGTCACAAAAAATTGAGTATGTGAACAAATATTGAGCACATTTTGTCCTTCAGAGTTTTTAGCACTGACTCAATAAACATGTAAACCTGCTTTCCTGGAAGTCTTACTGATTTTCTAGAGAAAATTAAGACAGATTTTTCCTCTCAGCTAAGGTTATAGAGAACAAAAAAGATTTCTTGGGAAAAAAAAACAAACCAAACCAAAACAAACAAACAAACAAACAAACAACACAAAGAAACAAACAAACAAAACAAAAAAAACCCAACCACAACACCAAACCAGAATTAAACCATTCTGTGCTTCTTTACAATGGAGAGACAGCCAGCAGCTCAGTCCAGCCTGCAAGACCCCACAACAATCTTCCAGCACTGCTCATCAATTTCAATTACAAGTGCAGCAAACAGGCACAGAGGCAGCTAGGTAAACAGGACACCTGCATTGCCAGAAGGCAGAAGGGCTTCCTCACAGGTGCCCCAGACCCTCCACCTCCATAGAGGGGACTCCTGCCATCACCATGGGCATCTCCTGGAAGAGGTTAGGAAACGCTCATCTATTCAACTCAGAAATTTCCTAGTTTGCTTGTGCCTTGCTTTCTTGTCTCTCTAGCAGACATCGGGGTAGTTAAAGTTCCATGTGTCTGTGAATGTGAAGTTTCCCCCAGTTGTCTGAAGAAGGCATCATCTGCTTTTCATTCATGATGAGGCAGTCCCTTGCAGACTCCCACTACAATGTCACCCATGTTTGTCTTACTGCCAGTCGTGACTTAAAAGCTGTCAGCTGTCTCATCACCCTAGGCAGAGCTTCATAAGCAATGGCTGTTCTCACGTCAGCTGGAGTAATTCCTCCTCATCAAGATCTTGGCCTGCCCTTACTGAAAAGACTGTACCTTACCCTCAGCAGCACTCCAGTTGCATGGTCTATCCCACTGTATCTCCATGAACTCAAGGTGACTGTGGCTCTGCAGCCACATGTAAACCGTTAGTTTGTCCTGTCTGCTTCCCATACTGCATGTGTCAGCGTATAGATCCAATTGTGCCAATTTCCCAGAAAAGGTGAGAAAGTTTCCTTGATAATACTGTTTTGTAGGCAGCTTTTAGTCATTTGCACGCATATGCTTAGGATGGCTCCTTTCAGCGCTCTTTTGTTGTTTACAAGATCTCTTGGGTCTACAGCACTGTACAAGTTTGCTTTCCAGCCCAGGCCATAACTTCCCCCTTCTCTCGTGATTTTTAGTTTAAAGTTCTCACCACCAAGTTGTCCATCCTGGAGGCAAAGATGATTTTGCCCAATCTGGTCAGATAAACACAGTGCCTTCCTGGCAGTCCTCTGTTCTCAAAAAAAATTCCAATAGTCACAAAAACCAAACTTTCTTCTGAAGCCCAGATTTGCAATCACTTGTTGACCTTCAAGACACATCTACTTCTCTTCAGGCCCTTTCATGTGAGAAAGCCAGGGCTGAGGAGACATCCTCTGGGCCCCTGTGCCCTTGGCTGTCACTCCCTCCTGCTGGAACACTCCATATCTCCTTGGCAGCATCACTGTTGGCTGTGTGGGAGAATGTGCATGGTTAGTAGTCCAAGGGCTGAATAAGTACTAGCAGTTTTTCCACAATGTCCAACGCCCATCAAGGATGTCCCACTCCATTGCAGGTCAGTTCAGAGTATGGGGCACCTGCCCCTAGGCCATGGAGTCTCTACACACACTCGCTACTTCCTCCTAGCGCAGCTGCTGGGTTCAGCCTCTGCTGGCTTGCTAGCTTCTGAATCCATGCAGAAAAACAACAGTGGCATCACAATCTCTCAGATTCTTGCCTAACGCTTTATTCATGTGATCATAATGCTTCAAAAGCATCAAGCCCAGTAATATTTCAAAAACTTTTGGGCTCTGCAGCATAATGGCACAATGACATTTTGATTTAAAAAAAAAAAAAAAAAAAAAAAACAACAAATCAAGAAGAACAACAAACAGCAAACCAGCAAAACCTAAAAGAGAATACAAAAATAAATAAATAAATAAATAAATAAACATACAATAAAATATATTAATGCTATTGCTAATTTTGGAAGTCAGTGTTTAATTTCCCTTATTGAGAGAAAATCTAGAAGCAAGTAATGATTTCCTAGCTTTACTCTTTTTATAATACTCAGCTTTTATACCATGAAATGAGTAGTTTGACTCTCAGTCGTCAAGATAGCTCTTGCTACCGAACTTAAAAAACCTGTTTACACAGAGATTTTATACTATGCTTGTGAAGAAGAATGAAGAAAATAGAAAGTGATCTCTAGGAGGCACAAGGCAAGTTAGGATGGAAATATAAGAAGAAATGTTTCATTGTCTACACTGTGCCACAGAGGCTGCCGGAAACCGACGACAAATCTTCTGTGATATAATCACTTCTAAGACTCCCCTGGCATGTTCTAAATTTCATCCACAGAAAGAATCACTCTCACAGAAGAAATATAATCTCTTTTTGGAAAACACGCCTAAAAAATTCCCATTTACATTAGCCCAAATAAACTCTGAATGAGAGCATTAATTCATGAGATGACCTGAAATCCTACCTACTGTTTTGTTGTGTTGCATGCAATTATATTTCTTTAATAGACAAGTTCTTGTAAATAGCATGGGATAGTCTGTATATTTTTCTAAAGAAAATAATAAAAAGAAAAAAAAGAAGCAAAAAAATGACATGAAAAATCACCAACAAACCTTCTCTATCAACTTTTCTCTTCCCCCCCAAAAAAGAAGAATTAGTTCAGATGGAAAACCACCATTTTTTTCTTTATGTAACACTTCAAGTACTGCTTCTTCCAGTTCCAAGGAGACCAATTAAAGAGGCAAGAGAAATAGTTGAATTTATACTTTTCTCCACTTCTTAACTTTAAGAGTACTTCTGTATATAAACAACTAAAATCCTCATCCAGCGGACACTTGTGGAAGGAAAACAGTAGGTTAAAGTCAGTTTATGATCAAACCCTCTGGATCTGAATGAATTTAACTTTTAACATGGCCACAGACTGCCAGTGGAAAAGTACACACTATACAACTCAGCTCTGTGCAGGGATCTTAAGGCCAGTTCATCATGAGCTTTAATACAAGAGGTCCTCCAGGTCCACTGCCATCATGTTCCTCCTATATGTGAACTTGCTGAGAAACAAGCAGACTGAGAAGCTGTGCACATCATCCAGGCAGAGGCATGTTTTAACTCATTGAGATCTGCCTCATGTATCTGCATTTTGCGTATTTTTCCCTCCTTCTTTGATTATTTTAGAATACACTGTCCTTTTCTCTTGATGACACATTGCTTACGTCAGCAGGGCCCAACTTAAGTGAAATGACCCTGGTAGGAAAGTTGCAGTGGTCACCATCTTGACATCCTGACTACTGTGAAAGAATGTCACATTAATCAAATGAAGGACTAACAGAAGAATTGCTTTTTAGTTTTCAGAAAAGCTTCGTTTGAAATATCAGAAAATCTGAGTATTAAAGAATCGATGAGGATGATCAGGGGACTGGAGCACCTCCCGTATGAAGACAGACTGAGGACATTGGGGCTGTTCAGCCTGGAAAAGAGAAGGCTGCATGGAGACCTCATAGCAGCCTTCCAGTATCAGAAGGGGTCCTATAAGGATGCTGGGGAGGGATTCTTGTCATGGTTTAAGCCATAAATAAGCCACGCAGTTTGTTCACTCACATCCCCCTTTTTCTTCCCTCTGCTCCTGGAGAGATGGGAAGGAGAATCAAAAGAATGCAACTCCCACAGGTTGAGATA
>JANRGW010045409.1:9866-27049 GCA_024733675.1 Psilopsiagon aymara | reverse complement strand
GGGGAAGTTTAGATTGGATATGAGGAAGAAATTCTTTCCTGTAAGGGTGGTGAGGCACTGGAATGGGTTGCCCAGGGGAGTTTGAATGCTCCATCACTGGTGGTGTTCGAGGCCTGGTTGGACAGAGCCTTGGGTGGCATGGGTTAGTGTGAGGTGTCCCTGTCCATGGCAGGGGGGTTGGAACTGGATGATCTTAAGGTTCTTTCCAACCCTAACTATTCTACGATTCTATGATATTTGAACGAATCCAAAAAACCTTGTGTTGCACAAGCCAGTTGTGCCGATACATCTGTTCTCCAATAAAAAGCAGTTGCTGGGTTTGCTTCTGCTTCAGTTAGGCCTTGAGCCCACTCTGGCTGCTTAGGAAGCTCTCCTAGCAGCAACTTAATTCCAGAGTGTTTAACACTGTCAAAATAGCATAGTTTTACTGTGCTTCATTTAATCAAAACCTTTCAATTAGCCCTAGTAATAGCCCTAATTAACTCTGCAAAGCACTTTGGAAAACTACAATGAAGAGCACTGTACTGGAGATAGGTATCACCACTTCCACAAATATGACTTGAAGACTTCAAAATACACACAAGAAACTTCTTTATGACTTTGTTGACTCAAACACTGCTCCAAGTCATATGACATTCCTCAAGGAAGAATTTCAAAGCATTCAACAGTTAATAACCTTGCAACACCTTTGAAAAATAAATAGTGAAAAGTGGGCAGTCACATAAATTTCTTCATCCACTGCTGAAATACATCTGTCTCTAGGGTGAAGCATAGTACTCATTAACAGTACAAACCCACAGAATGATAGTGGGCACAAAGGAAAAAACACTATTGCATCCATTTAGAGCTAGAGGAGAGGTTTGTGGGGGGGGAAAGTGCAGTTAACCAAACCAGAATTTAAACAGCACCCTTTGCTTGGAGCCAAATTGGTCAGAAATATGCCATGTTTCTAAATTTGGTAGTCTTCCAAGGAGCAGTCAAAAGCAGCAAGTCTCTGTAGGGGTTGCTAAGGGTAGATGGGAAGTTTTGTCCTTATTTGATTTACTGGTTAACTTAAGCTGTACTGTTTATGACTGTTTAACAGTGTTGGTGGGCTGCTCTTACGTTATCTTTAGACAATACTTTCATGTTGAAGTGCAATCATTATTACATTCTTGTTAGCTTAGAGTGCCTAGAACAATTGCTTAAATCTAAGAGATGTACTAGCTCCTCAGCAGACAGGCGCAAGTGTTAAACCACTAAGTCCAGCACCTGACCCATATCCCATTTGAAAATCATGGTCTCCAACAGGACTGTGTCCTCAGCTTCTCTCTGGACCACTGATACATATCTTCTCTGTTCAGGGGTCAGCTGTCTCACACTAAATCACAGAACGAAACATGCTCTTGGGAGATCTCCTATCCACATAGTGAGTATAGTTTAGCTCATGAGAAGCTATTTAGTCAGAAAGTCTTAGGAGGACCTTGCAACAACCAGTTCCATACAGCACACCTTTAGGCTTTGACAAACCCACTAGTCCTAATTCAAACGCAGACTCCACAATGGTTCCAATCCTGCTGAAAAATTCACATTCTTTAAGCAAAGGTTAAACTCTTACACTGGGAGCTTTTTCACCCTTTTATATTAAATGGGGCAAGAAATATACTCTGAGAAGAATAGAACTGGGACGCAGACTATTTTTCTTGCAAACATCATTGCAGAAATTACTTAGTTTCAGCCTTACAGTAAGGAAGAGCACTGTAGGTGGTCGTTGCAAATTCCAACCAGGACCACTCTCCTCACAGTGCAGCAATCCCCCAGGAGCTACTTTCTAGACAAATGGAGCAGAAAACCAATAGAGTGAAGGTGCTGGTTTTCTTACAACTGAACTCCCAGGTGGACAGCTGGGGATCACTCAGTCTTAGAGAAGGACATATAACCCTGATCTTGTTAACTATCAGTCATGGAAAAACGTACATTTGTCCCTGCTTTTCAATTCACTTGCTGTTGCTACTAAGCACAGTACAGAAAACAATCAACGGATCAGGTTTCTAAATGAGAAACAAAGCCATTGAGAAGATCTAACTTCTAGTTCATCTTGTTGGGAGGTTTCTTCCACTACTTCACTATCCTCTTCTAAGAGACACAGTATCATGCTGTTTGCATACACTTTAAGGCATTTGATTTTGCTGAAATAACTCAAGATTGCACAGTTCAAGGTTTAAACATCTATTTCCCCTATTTTGAACATCCTTTACAAAATATAGAAGACAGACACATTTTCAGGATATTTTTTTCTGGCTAAAAAAACCCAAAACCCAGATGGGTTTTTAGTCCAAAATATGCAATTGGCATTTGGCCCAGAGTAAAGGCATGCCCAAACTGTTTGAGGATGGAGCAGCTGTGAGGCCAGGGGGCAGGTCACAAACTGCCTAAACCAAGGAGACTGCAGGAACAATTCCCTCAGGCCAGAGAACAGTTCTGTGGAAAACAAGTGGAGAGTATACTAAAATCACCTCCATTCAGTCTCGCCATACACAAGTCAAAACCATTTTTTGTCCCTTTAGTGCTCCTTCTTCAACCATCTGAGCCAGAAATTGCTACCCAGCCTCATCTCTTGTTTAAACCATCTCACACCATCAGTTTACAAGGACAGGAGAGAATTTCCAGAGCAGTAACAAGTCTAGTATGACACTGAAAGAAACTTTCAGGAAATACAGTGAAGTGCTGCCATGAAAGATCAGCCAACTCAGCTCCTGATCCAAGCATTGTGGAGATGACTACATGAATGTACAAAAGGACCAGAAATATTACTGGGGGAGGAAACAAGAGGAAAAGGAAAATATTACAGAGGGAGGAAAAGAGAGCAGTTCACTTAGCCAGCCTGCATCCCCTCCACAACAGAGGAGACAGAAGGAAAAAAAGCACTTAGAGCTATGGTACCAAGAATGAGTAAAGCCACAGTAGAAACCAAAGCACAGTTGATGTAAATAAGGATGTTGAGTTGTAAAGGATGTAAAGTTGATGAGAATGTGAATAAAGCTCTTGTTACCTGTTATTATTCCACTTCTGCACTTTATTCACATAACTTTAAAAAAAAAAAACAAACAAAACATAAACAACCCAAATATGTGCAATCCATTTATGCTGTAGAAAAATGTATTTTGGAAAAGCTGCAGCAAGGCTTGCTTCATGGGACTCAAGTTGCTCTAGCAATTTAAAAAGGCAGCACACACAAAACGCTAACAGAGTTCCTACACGATCTCAAGGACTGAGAAAGAAATAGGGTTATTTGAAGGGTTTTTTCAGTGAAAGTGAAAGATAAAACCCGATTTAACTGGAACCTGAAAATTTTAGAGGTCAGTAAATGTGCAAGAGACCTATACACCATTTCCTATAACGTGGCTGCCAAACAGATTTTTTACACATTAATAAAGCAGTAAAATAAGGTATTTATGTCAAATGCTTAAATCTAAACATATTTGTTACATTTTTTTAAATGAAAGTGTAACCTGATAAGTGCTACAATTACTGGACCTTGGGAAATATGATGAGAAAAAGGAGTCAGAACTCCTGCTGCATCACAAAAATTAACATAACAGCACACTTGCATGGGTCTGCTTTAACAGACCTATAAAACCTATTGCTTCAAGCCTCTAACACAAGTGCCCAGCTGGCAGTTGATGGATTTTCAGGTGCCTTGGAGAGTCCAGCTACTTTGAGGGAGTATTCTTGAATACTCGGCTGGGTCACACATCATTGCTATTCCTTCCCTTCAGGGCTTCACCTCATTTGGCAAAGGAGCAAAACTGAGCTCTTTCCAATGTCAACACCTTTTCTTTGCTTGGCTAGAGGTGTCAGTGCAGAACAAACACAAGGAACTGCCTTCCTAAGTTCAGAGTTCCCCAAGTCACGTGCACTTTTCAGGCTCAATCTTCCGCTCATTGAAACTTTACAGTAAAACCACCATCACCCTTCAGAGTGGAATTTCAGCCCATCACACCTTTTCCTGCTAAGGAAAGAAATGCAACAAACTCCAAAGGTACATGTCATAACAAACAGCTCAATATAAATATCTAGTAAATTTTGCTTGTTTAATGCGCAGATCTCAGGAGATATCAGTTATCCCTTTACAGATGCACAGGAGAAGAGATTTGTAAGCTAGTAACTCATTACCTGGGTTTACAGCTTTCTGTAGACATTGTGCTTAATAGTAGTTGCTTCTGAAAAAATTAATTGTTCTCTTCTGAAGAAAGATGAATGCTCTTCTTTATGGGTGCCTATTCTCAGAGTGGGGAAAACTGAAAGGATATGATTACAAAACCACTAATGTTACAGATCAAAACTGTTTTCCTCTAAGTTTTTAGAACAAAAGTAAAGCAGATATTTAGGGTAATGTTATTTTAAGAAAGATGTACTTTTCTGTTTCAGTAGAGACATATAAAGACATGTATAAGCATCTTTAATGCAAGGAAAACACTGAAACAATAAGTTGCTGACTTTTGTTTGCAATACTTAATCACATTCCTAATGTGAAGATTCTGAGTTCCTTCTAAAAAGAATATGTGGATGCTTTATTGTTAAACAATTAGGCCAAAACCACACTGAGGACTTTGGTATCTGGTTCAAACTGACTTTAATGGAAAATGAGCATCAAATTCTCATAAGTGAATGAGAAAATCTCAGCAGGGTTGTACAAAAGAGCTGAAGCATTTTTCTTCTATTTGAAGCTAGCCTGCTTAAGGCATTGTGGAGAGCTGAGAACCTATAAATAAAGATAGAAAACTATGGAGGCAGAAAGGGTCTTTGTTTCCTCTGTTCCCTGGTCAAAATGAAGTTTCAGTTATCCTGAAGCATCTGCTGAGCTAATTTGTGTATCAAAGCTAACCTCTGTTTTCATCAATAAGAAGTGGTTTACAATGAATTTAAACAGCATACAAAAAATGCTGCTTGGAGTATTTGAAATGATGTGGATAAATTACTATCTTTTGCATAGTTAGAATAAATACATTCTACATAAAATGTAAAGCTAGCCTATGCATTGATGTTGGAGATTGTACCTTTGCCTCTTGGCATGGTGCAGGCAAAGGGGACTGAAATAGGAGATACAAAATAACTGTCATCTAGTAACCAGAAATAAGGGTTATGGCTAAGTCTCAAAAATCAAACGTACTAGATACAGAAGAACTCATGAGTTTCAAGAATAATAAAAAAAATTGATTAACATCATATCTATATCTCTATATATACACTACTCCATTAATACTTGAGATTAAGTAGTTAAGAATTAAGAGTAATTAACTAAGCATTAAGAGTCTAAACTATCCTGCTAATCTCACCACCTAATCATACAAATCAGGAAATCAAGTAAGCTCATCTGAAATCACCTTTTAATTGAAAAAAAAGTAAAAAGGCCTTTTGAAGCACTGAAGGGCAGCAGCAGCATTGTTGTCTCAGAAACACTGCTCTGGGTGTTTATTTATAGTTTGAGATGAAAGAAAATATTTTGCCTCACAATATATTTCTGATTTTCCTAAGACTTTACATGAAAATGGATAGAAGAGGTTTTATCTGTTTCCAGGATTACCTTCCTGATCCTTCTGATCTGTATTGATGCTTCCCTTCTGTAACAAAGTTATACGTTTTGTTAAGTACTTTAAGGTTTACAAATGAAAGATGCTACACAGCTGCAATATCACATCATCTTTCTGCCATTGTCTGAATTCAGCTTCTGGATTTTATTGTAATTTGCCCTACTCCAGAAACCGCTAGTCCTAATTTGATTCAGAAGTCCTCATCATTCAGATATTTAAAATCCACATGATAAAGCCTAGAGATGAAAATTATGTATCTCCATCAGCCTAAGGTTTAGGATTCCTGCATCCAGATTTTAGAAGGTATGGAGGTAAGTACCCTTGCTGTGTATTGGGGGGGAGGGGAGAGAAGGATGAAAATATATATATACAAACACACACATATCTCAATTATGTCAGTGCATCTTGGATCAAAAATTCTCTCACCGACTGTCCAATATTTAAGGTCATGTTAAGCCTCTACAAAAAATCCTTTCTTTTCAAAACAGTTGACACGTACTTGTCTTTTATTCTTTACCTAACTAGGAAGGGGGTGGATTCAGAAACAATCTGAAAAGTCACAGCCAGAAATAAAGTGCAAGGTGAGGAAGAGTTGAGTGCCTATATGCTGGGGTAATTCACCTGGTCCAAATCACACTGCTCTGCATGGTCTCCACCCCAGCTAACCTTCTGATTATGTATTTGTCTGGGCTGGACAAGTAGAGGCGGTTGCCAACCTGTACTACTGAAAAGCATATGGGAAACAGAAAAGGAAGTTCTGATCCAAGACAAAGCACCAAGTTATCCAGGGCTGGATTCCTGCTGTTTCATCCATTACTTTGTGAATATGTATGTCCCTCAAAATTCTTTCTGTATTTGAATTTCTCACATGAATATGCCACTGAACTGAATTATTCTGCTTCCAGAGTGTACCTCCAGGCCAGTAGCTCAGATACACTTCTGCAGGGCAAAACACTCTATTATGTCTCCAAACTTAAGAATAGGCCAGATTTTTTCCTCTATCACATCAGCTGATCCACAGTAGTTATGGGTTAACATTAGTATGCCAAATATTCCATTAAGGTTCATCTCATACTTTCTGTGCATAATTATGCTCCCCACTAAAAATAACAGTAATGGACTGAGCCATTAATCTTCAAAAGAGAAGTTGGTTTCACCCAGAAAAGCAGAAAGCAAATTCTCTTATCTTTCTTATAGGCTGCAATTTTATGCTAGGTCTTAAACTTCTCAGCTTTTCAGTTGCTATAAATAACACAATATACAATGATCCACTGAAAAGATAAGACCATCGTCTCCCTTCAGCCTTATACGCTGGAGTGTCCCCCCAGCACAATCTCAGGGAGGTGGATGTAAATCAACAGCGTATTTTCCTCATAACTTTTTACCCTCCACTGGTGTACTCAACCTGAGCAAGAACGTGCCACTGAAAACTTGATAGCCCTCTGACTGTTTCATTTGGGCAACATCATCTTAGCTGCACATTCATCAACTCCTGTGTTTCTCCAACTCAGAGATAACTGTCTGGCAGGGAGACAACTCAATGATAAGCAAAGCCAGAATTCAAGCTGAATCTCAATCAAACCTTATGCGATGTTGGTTTCACAGTACAAAGCAGAACCTGACATCTTTCTTGGTGTTCTGCTAAATAGAAATCTGAACATCAGAAAACACGTCCAAGTAAAGGAACATGTCACCAGCTAACTTCTTGCAACTCAAATAGCTACTGTTAGGGACTGTCTATGACAGACAAGAAGCCTGGATGCTCACAGGCAGATGAAGACTCTCTCCGTCACCATTTATTCCCTTTCTAGGGCCTGATAAACCCCAAGCCACAGTTGAAGTGGTACCTAAAATCTAGGTCTTACATTCATACAGAGTCTGGACAGAGCAGCAGCACAACTGAGGGTGTGACACATACAGTTCATTCAAGCCCAGCAGCTGGGTTTGGAGTGCTTTGGAAGAGAGGCTAAAGGGCCAAAAGAAGAAAGAAGAAAAGAAGCAAGCTAAGAAAAGCCAAAGAGACAAGAACAATAAATGTTTCCCTTGGAGCTAACAGATGAGTTTCCTCAAAGCAGAGGGGTTTAGCCAAAGATTTTCTTGCATGTGAAACAGCTAGAGTGAGGGGGCCCCTGCCTCTCCTGAATTTATTGTTTCTAGGAGTTACCTGTGTTGTCCAAATTATGTAGCCAGAGGAAAAACAGGGCAGGCTAGTAAGATTATCCCCAGCTCACTTCGACACTAGATGAAAAGGTAGCTCTGCCAATCAGCAATATCCCCCTTCGCTTCCCAAGCCTGAGTATGTCTTTGGTGAAAAACACAGTTCCTTCCCTGGCTGGTCTACAACTACAGCAATAAATGCCTCAGAGGGTCCTGCTCAAGGTGTTGGTTCAGAGGATAATAAAGCACTTAGCCAATTAGCAGGAAATGCCACAGCACCAGTCCCTGGCACTGGGGAGAGCAAAGCTGAAGCACAACACCTGTGAAAGTAAAGAGGGAGGCCTAGAAGATAGCCTGTTAGTATCAAAAACCGACAATCAAGGTTATGCCATTAAAGCTCAAGAGTACCCATAAGTGTCACACAGGCTTTTCAGACAGGTGGCAAGAAGGAGAGAGCATGAGCTCCTAGTACTTGTCCTTGGTTTTCTTTGGATTGTATAACTACATAATTGAGGATATCTACTCATTTCCACAGGAGATATGGTGATGGAAACATCCATAAAACACCAACAGTGAATTATATATACAAACTTTCAGGTGCATGAATTGTACTGAATGCTGGTTTAACTATTTTGGAGATTAAGTAATATTTGCAAAAGGCCTATAGGGTGGTGCAGATGATTTTAGGCCTCTTTTGTCTGATCCCTTTCTGTCCTTTCCTACTGTGATCTCAGCTCTCAAGTCAGCCATTTCTTACACAGTTTGAGTGTCACAAGGGACGTTCTGACCAAAAACTAAAGTTCACAATATAGCAGGGATACAGCCGTCTGTAAAACACAAAATATAGTATGGAAATGCTGCCCAATTTGCAACTTAACAGTGGAAATATTCAAAGCCTGCCATCATGCAGGAGATCGGGTAAGCTTTGCTGATCTGCCATATCTTCAAAACAATATTCCCTGTTAATAAAGCTCATTTGAAAAACACCAGCTTGCAGAATCTTGTGAGACTAAAGCCAGCATTAAAGGATGAGGCAAACTGGAAATGATAATTGTTACGATCCTGTAGCACAAATGAGAAGCACTTTCACAAAGCCAGTTGATATGCACATTGTGCCCATGCAGGAAGAAACATGACTTCAGGCCCTCTCTAGTGACCTGGAGTGATAAGTTTCAACCAGGACAAAGGATCAAAATCATTAGAGCTCCTCTTTAATTCCACCCTGTCCTGCAAAAACTATGCACTCCCTCAAAGAAGTAACAATGTTGAAAGCAATAATGTCAAGAGACAGACCCATCTCTTGACTTGAAGGACCTCTCAGAACAGTGAAGAAATTCCATGCCTAGAACATCTGCTCCTCTCTGAAGAAGGGTTGTGAGGTCTTCCGGGGCAGCTCTCACAAAGTACTTTGGTCTCTGCCCTAATACTTGGAATAGCAGGCCTAGCAGGGCACTTTGCACAACCCCAGCTAGTCAGCATGTCCCCTGTGATTGTGACTGGATGCCCCATGAAGACAATTAATCTTTTTCTTAAGGGAAAAAATGCAAAACAGTAATTCAGTGTGATGACCCCATCAAAATGATGAAATGAATAATAGTACTAAAACTTCACACAAGGACTTTTTTTAATAAATTGAGAGTTAGGAAATAAAGTTAAATGTTTCAACTCAAAGACATGGTTTTGTGTGTTGGCATGAGTGCTAAGACTACATCAAGCATATTTACATCTTCATTTTAAAGAGAAATTAGGAGGGAGATATACTTAAACTGAAATAATATTCCATTCTTGTGTGCGTGAGCACACTCGTCTATTTCCGACAGAAACTCCCTGTGTCCTCACTGTGTTCTTAAGGACTTCTTCATTTGCACAGATTCATTGAAGTCTGCTACACTGAAGCAGCTGATACGTTTCCAGCATACAGACACAGCTCAAAGAAACATCTCTTGAAAGAGTGGTGAGAGGTAGCATTGAATATTCCAATAGTCCAATTTTCCTAAGCCTAATAAATGCATCTCCAAGGTCAGAAACTTACAGCAGAACATATTACAATCACTGGCTGTATGAATTATAGCATGCATTTACCTTAACAAATCTAACCACCTGTGTATACGCTCCAGATAGAGAACAACTTAGGTTACTCTATATATGCTCACTGTCGATTGAGGTAATGCAGTCTTCTTCCAAACTAGGTTGATTAAAAATATGAAGTTACAGACTTCAGCTGATGAGTAGGAGCATCTACTGAGAGTCACTGCAATTCTATCACCTCTATCTATAATCTCCAGCTCTCTGCACATATACAATTATCATATCTAATTTCCCACCATAGTTAACAGCAACAGACCCAAACAGAAAGGCATACCCAAACACGAGAGTGGTTTGGCCATAAAGTGTTAATGTGCTAGCTGATCCCTATCCCTATAGTTTGTAGTAAGGTGGACTTCAGACAGTTCAGTTGCTAACACAGAATAAATCTTTCAGGCTCAGTCCCTGGGGAATGAAAAGTTTCAACAGCTGTTCAAAGCCTATATGAATGAAAGAGGACTTAAATCTGAAACTCCATGAGCAAGCATCCCCATTGCTCAAATCAGTCCTCACTTTATTTCTGCACACCCAAACAGCAAGGACCAGGAAACAGTAGCTACAGAGGGAGAAAGATTTTCACCCTTGCCCCCTCTACCAGAGTAGGACTCTAGAGCAGCACAGGAGACCAGGATTTCCAGATTCTGTGTGGCAGCTCCTAGGTGAGCAGGACTTCTCTTCCATGGCATTTAACTTGACACACCTCACCAGCATAAGGCATTTCTACATGAAATGGAAGGAAGAGAGAGGAAAAGATTTTGCAGTCGGATTAGGGGCGAGTGTGACAAGTACTAATGCTCAGGTGATGTATGTACGCCTGAAAAAAATATCCAAAATTCTTCCCAAAAAGGGGAATTTCAGGTCTTGTGCAGTTTGACTCTCAAAGGCTTGGCAACACCACTTATAACCTCAACAAAGTTCAATATGACTATGAGTGTTTACAAGCAAAAGAAATAGGCCAAATTGAGAATGTAAATATTTGGATTCAATTCCCCAAACTTGCCTCTATCTGTGCTGCCAACTAAATCCCAACTGCAGACTGAAAAATCTGAAAAGCAACAGTTGCAGACACTTTACTGCACAGAAACAAAACTAACACACACAGCACTCAGAATTGGGAGGGAAAAAAATTGTAATCTAAACTGAACTTATTTTAAACATGACATCAATGAAGTTTGGACCGAAACTTAACTTGACTCAGCTATCATTTGGTACATTTTGAAAGTCTGATAAGTCCAGATGTTGGTCTTCTGCCCTGCAAGAGATGGCTACATTAACCATGTCAAGATTACTGAAGACCCCATAGATTATGCACAGGATCAAGTACACAGTGGTAACTTTGATCTAAACCACATTCTCTTAAGCCATCAAAAGCAAGTACTTCTATTTTCCTGGGGAGATGATTTGAGGAAAGTCTTCTCTGAACCTGTACTAATTTATTTAGCAACCTCAGTCCTATATTCAGAATTCATTTAGGATCCCAAATCACCTTGAGTTCTTTCACACGTGCCTTTTTGTTCTTTTAGCTATAGACAAGGATGGCAGCCAAGGATCCATCCCAGAGATTTCAATCTGCAACAACCACAAATCCCAGGGGATACACTGCATTCTCAGCAGCCAGTTCCCAGCCATTCTTCCCAGCCCTTCTCAGAAAGTGTTAAATGCCTTTCAGTCCTGTGTGTCCACTGCAGACACTCATTGGAGGCGTCAGAAATACAAGCATCTCACCAAGTCAAGGACTTTGATTTTTTTCGAATCATAAGAATTTGGGGCTCCTCACTCCCACTACTGTAAACTAACAAAAAGTCCATCCTCTCCCTCTTCAGTTAAGTGGGAAAAGTACAAATCTCATACTTTAGCTTTACTCAGCTGTGGGAAACTTGGTTTTGCTCTCCAGTTAAAAGCAGGCTCTTCAGCACACTTCACAGTGACCTCTTCACAAGGGGCTAGTATCATTTCTTTAAATGCCCCTACACTAAAAATAGTCCTGCTTCCTAAACATGAGTGCTTAGCAGTTCCAGGCATTCTGAGATCCTGCATACCACTACATTTTTTTAAAACTGGCATCATTTACTTAACCAGCACTTAAAAAAATGAGGCCCAGCCGCCCCAGTGATTCTTCCCAGAGGGTCTTAGATGTTTACGAAACACAACGAAAACAATGAAGTGGATAAAATCATGCTATTCCATCAAGTCCTTGGCAAGACTTCCCAACCAAGAATAAATTGGCATGGTATGTTACAGTCAACAAATTACACAATGGTTTACAGGGTCACCAATAACACGGGGTCACAAGCTCCTTAAAGAGCTACAGTATATGTTAGAAGTCACTTGCTTGAAGGGAAGTGGCAATGATCAGTCCTGAACTCCTATGAGCAAATCCTGGCAGCCACAGCACAAACACTGTAGGGGTAGGAGAAGACAGAAGACACCTCTCCTTCCCAGTGCCAGGAAGGGCAACTGCAGTGTGCAAGCTGGCCAGGGGAGTTCAGCACCCTGAAGGAAGCAGAAGAAATCCAGACCAGGCAGGACTCTCATTTCTGCACAAGAGAGAACACATGCTATATACTTTAAGGAGTAGGACAGTCTCCATGCCCCAGTGAGGCCAAGTACCACCCAGCCCATCACCCCTTCCCAAGGAGCCCTGCTCCTTACTCCCCCATACTCTAAAAGAAAACTTGTTCCATCCCAGAAGCAAGATGGCAGTTCCCTGTCAGTGTAGTCACTCTTAACAGTACATAGGCTGTAGCTTGTTTTAATGGTGTTTGACAATATTCTCAGGTAACTTGATAAAGTAATAATAATTGCTTAAATGTGTTACAGTTTTCCTTTAAATATCTAATCTTAAAGCAAGAGGGAAAAGAATGATCAGAGCCATGTATCTTACTCTTGCCCATCAACCTGGTAAGAGACTTCCACCATCACCTGCATAACTCAATCGTCAAAGTGAAAGTTAAATTCTGATGTTCCCAAAACATACGTGATTTTCTCAAATCTCACATTAAAAGCAAGATACTCCCACTTCTGCTCTGTTAACTCACCCTTCCACTATATGGAATATCTTCATTTAGTGTCTATATATTCATCATGTATAAACAAACATTATTAAGTCTTAAAGACAAATTAACCTCACTACAATTCATCCTACTCTGCATCATCAGAAATCTGTAACTAACAGTTTCATCCTTTATCTTCCACAAGTTTGGGTCACTGTAGGTAGTTTTACAGGATTATTCAGTATCTGGCTGAAACTACAGACTGACTACTCAGTCGGAATAATATTGAAAGAAAACCTATCCCCAGAAGCCAGTGCTACAGTAAAACAAGGGTGTAGAAAAAACTACCATTGATACACTCCAAGCAATAATACTATGCATCCAGCTTAATTTACCTTTGCTACTAAAATTCGAAGTACACTTAAGTGATAAAACTGAAGTAAATATAGGAAGGCTCTCTCATACGTAGCCGCTACTCTCTGATTGCAGTGACCTGCTGCTCCTTAGTAAAGCAAATGCTTGATACCGAGCCAAGAGCAGTACATCTGATTTTCCCACCAAGTGAACTGCTGAAGCAGCTCCCTTAGCTCTTCAGCTAAATCTGTCTTGGGATCCTAAGGCTTCCGCCGGAGTCCAGGTGGCTCCTCTATTCTTTTCAACGCGCATGTGAACATTACAGCCGACTGGACTGACGACGCGAGTGGGCACTGGGGAGGAAAAGCAGTGCTACAGCTCCGCGTCCCTCTCCAGATCACAGCCCCGCATTCGGCCGGCTGGCTGCCCAGCCAGGGGATAGTCAACCCGGTCCCTCCGAGGTGGTCTCCTGGCCTCCGTCTTTCGGGGTGCCTCTGCCCTCGCCCCACACGCTAAAAGAAACTCCCCGCGGGGCTCGGCGGCGGCACGGGTAGCACCGCAGCAGGAGCACAGACTCCCCGCTCCGCCTGTGCGCAAGGACTTCATGTCCTCTGCGCTCCCCCCCCCCCGCAGTGCAAGACAGAGCAGGGCAGACACCAGCAAGGATCACGGGTCCTGTCCTGTTGCCGGCAGCTCCATTGCCGCGGGGGCTTCGCGCTTCGGGCACTCCCCGCCGCCGGCCGCCGCTCATCCCCAGCCCGCCCCGCTCCCGGGAGGCGGGCTGCTCTCCGGGCGCAGAGACGACGAGCCGGAGCACGATCAATCGTTTCTTCCCCCAGCCCCGCTCCCCTACCCAGTTCCCCAGAGAAGATCACCGACCCGGCAGCTCTGCTCCCCGGCCCTTACCGAGGCGCGCGGGGATGCGCTCCCTCCGCCAGCCGCCTGCAGACCCCGTCCCGCAGCCCGGGCGGTTGCAGCTTTTTTGAAGAAGCTGGGAAGAGGGAAAGAAAGAAAGGGGGGAGGGAAGGGGGAGGGAAGGGACTGAGATCTAGGGAAAGAGAAGTATGCAAAGGCAGGAAGTGGAGACGGCCACGGCCAGTGCGGGAGATTAATGGGAACCAGTCACCCGGCAGCCAACAAAGAAACCTGCTCTCGCAGCGCCGCCCGGCCAGGGCTGCAGCCCCGCCGCTGCCGGGCAGACCCGAGCGGCAGAGCCACCGCTCCTCACGACAGTGCTTGGCTCCAGCACCGCAGAAGGGTGGGCGCCGCCTCCGTCCGGCCCCAAACACGGGTCCTGGCCAGGCGGGAGGAAGGGGATCAGCCAGCCGGTGCCGGGCAGGACCGGCCGGTCTGCGGGGAGATGCGATGGGCAGAGGAGGAGGGGAGAACTGAGCCCCCCGTCTGACGATCTTCTTCCTCCCTCTACTCCAAAGGAGCTTATTTTTTATTTAAAATCGGCGAGTGCTGGGCAGCTTCCCGCGCGGAGCCGCTTGCAGGGAAAGAAGAAAGAAAGGAAGGAAGGAGGAGAGCGAGCGGCGCGCTTCCTGCGCCCGAACGCCGAGCAGATGGTTTCAATCAGGGCGCCCGGGACAGGCGAACCCCCTGGGGGGCAGGACTCGGGGAACAGGAGCAGTACCTGCGGAGAAAGAGGTGGGGGGAAGAGGGAGGCAGCGGATTGTCTCTGGTCTCCATTCCTAGTGCCTTGTTCAAATCCCTTGCCTTACCGGGACCAGCTCCCGACAGCGGTTCTGTAGGGTGCTGCCCCCCGGGGAGCGCAGTCTGAGGTATGCACAGAGCAGCCCCCGTACCAGGGCAGGAAGGAGGTCTCTGCGTGGCAGAGGCGATAAGTGCACCCACCTACATACCTACCTGCCTGCCTACCTACCTACGTACCTACCTACCTACCTCCCACAGGCCCCAGCCCGCAGGAAACGGGCCAGCTCCCAGCACGCCTGTCCCCGTGTTTCTACCAGCCTAATGGGTGATAAAATAACACAAGATGCCTGATATCAAAACCACACAGAGGAGGCAGGGTACCAGCTGTTAGCAGAACATTGGTACTTCAAAACACAAACCCTGCACCTATGTCTTGAAGTATTAATTTGTAAGCATTTATCAGACAAGTCACTTCACCATATAGTAACCAAATGATAATAGGAACAGAAGAAACATAAATAGATAAGCCACACAGGCATTCTGCAACTGGAAATCCAAATTTCAGCATTAATATTTCTGGAACTTTACACACATGCCACCTTTCTTCCCATTGACTGAAATGGAAACTGAATGGTGCTCAGCATTAAGCAAATGCTTATGAGCTTCCCTACAGAATGATACTTCTCCAAATCCAGACAACTATTCTTTGGATAAACTATTCTTCACTTTTGCCACCTCATCAACAAAATAAAAGATATTGTCTTGAGATACTCTGACACATTGTTCCCTATGACAGGGAAATCTAGTCAAAGAAATCAAAAGACTGAACACACAGGAAACAAGGGTAACTCTCATCTGGATTCTGATGTGAATGTATGTTTCAAAGCAAAAACTATTTCAGCTGTCAGCTTTATCAGGACAGATGTATTTACTCAGCTGCAAACAGAGAACTGTGTCACCAAACATCAAAAAAATGGTGGGAGTTTACATTACAACACATGAGGAATGATTTACCTCCTGAACAAGAAGCTACTGCTGCAAGTACTGGGGAAGAATACAAAATGAGTACAATTTTCTTTCCCATTAGGTAAACAACACAGGAGGGCCTTCTCAAATACATTTCAAAAGTGCAGGAAGACAGTAAACCATCTGCTTTTCCAGGAGAGCAATGATAATAAGGAATGATGGTCAAGGAAAGATGCTCCACTCCCAACTAAGCTGGAAGCAGTCTATTTTGGCTGCCCCTCCAGCACATCAAGCAAGCATTTCAAACATGCTAACATGTTAACATTGATATATCAATTTTTTTTCCTCCCTTTTATGTTGCATTCAGCCCCCCAGACCTCAGGCACCCCAGCAACTGCCTACATATTTCTCAGAGAACAAGAGAATCAACATAAGGTGAAGTTGTATTTGAACACTGAATTAGGGCCTTCAATGTGTTTTCATGAACAAACAGCCTAAGAAAGGCTTGTTTATTACAGGAGCTGGCTACAGCTCTCACCAGGCAACTGGAAGATGATACCAAAATGCGAACCAGGAGAGGATTATTTTTCTTGTTTGCAAACAGATTACAGCAGCAAAGCCCCATTAACAACGAAAGATCAAAAGAATCAGGGCCTACTTGTTAACTTTGGCCATACTGCACGTAAAGAAAGTTTCTGTTCTTATTTTGCCCTTCTTACCATCACCGCTGCACAAGTGAGATGAGCAACATTGCAGCACCCATTTACACACAGCCACTGATGGTTTCGGAGCCTGTTTGGCGGCTCTGAGCCGTGACTGTGGGGCTGACCTCCCACACACGTGCCGCCCCCCTGGAAACCCCCCGGGCCAGAGGCAGCTTCCAGGGAGCACACAGGCTTGTCTGACAAACCTGGCCTGCAGTAGGGCAAAGCTCTTTGTGCTGGTTACCAGACAAGGGAAACAGCTTTCTTTTGGAGAACAGAGGCAGCCATAGCTTGCAGACACTCTGCCTTCTACCAATACCTCTTTAAATCAGCCAACCATGGCTGCTTGCTGTAGTTTTTACCTCAGAAGTTTAAATAACACTTATAAAAAGCAGGGTGTACCGCTTTCTACTACAGAGATCACGGGGTGAAACTCCCCGGCCACACCAGCAGCGGCCCGCTCAGACACGGCTCGGCACCCTCCAGCTTCTCTCGGCTCCCCCCGTAGTGGCCGCGCAGGGACAGCGCGGAGCGGCACCCCCGGAGCCGCCGCCATCAGAGCAGCGGCGCTGAAGGAAGGAAGCTCACGGAAAGCCCGCCCGGGGCAGCCGCGCTGCCGCAGGGAAGAGCGCGCCGGCGGCCGTTCACGGAGCACCGCGGGACCCGCCCCCCGCGGGACCCGCCCCGGTAGCACC
>JANRGW010045407.1:0-38891 GCA_024733675.1 Psilopsiagon aymara | reverse complement strand
TATCAGTGAAACCACTCGTTTGCGACCGTTTGCGAAACTCGGGACCACCCATGCACGCCAGTAATAAAAGGGGACTGTTTGAACTGCTCAGTACAGCAGTTGGCGGAGCGCAGGCTCCCCTGCCGTCCAGCGCTGGTTTTGCTCATATTCTGCTTGCTATAATTAATAAATTTTAATTGGATTTCAGTCTGTTGTGGTCTCAATTTATAACAAGATCATTTGGCCAGTGCTGCTCCATACTTGTTCAAGGCATCTTCAAGGTAAGCTCCAAATGCCTCTAGGAAAAGGAGACTACTCACTCACTGTGAAATTGCATTCAGGTTATTATTATCTGTAACAGGTATTTACAAACAGACCAGTAAAGCCTACCTTAAAAATCTAGCCTAAAATCCCATGTTAGACAGTAGCCAGGAACAGACATTCAGAGAAATATGGTAAGAATGAGTCAAACCTCGTGTTCTGCCAGCTTCCAGAATTTTCCCTACAGAGAGTTCCTGACCCTGGTGTGTTACCTCTTGATTTTTTTTGTTTAATATAAATTTTTTATATTAATTTGCCTAATTAGAGTAAAAGCTATGCCTCCTCCCAAGTGAAAAGAATAAAAAATTAAGTTTTCAGCTTGTCTCAACATGCTAAGCAATAGCTTGAGTTTCAGAAACATTCTAATCAAGAAGAATTTCAAACAACTGCAACAAGGGAGGAGTATTTTGAAGGAAAATTCTTTGAGGAATGGCAAAAGATGCAGATTATGTGCTGCTGTCAGATGTGTTGTCTCCCCCCTTGCCTTTAGAGGCTTTGATATAATTCATCACTTACTTACTTACTTAACAGACGTTGCCTCCCTTTGCAAAGAGAGAGAGAATATTTTGCATGATGGAAAATATGAACCAACATCTGTTTCCAGAGCGTAGAAAGTGAGAACAACTAAGACATGAAACTAAATCCTAGAGCAAATGATATTCTATTTTATTTGTTTTGATAAAAATATTTTTTCAATAGAAATTTTTTTTTTAGCATGAAGATATATAAAAATAAAATATTTTCAGGTGACCTTACGTATCACACTGTAAACATTTTTGTGAAGATACTTGTGGAAATTGGCTGCCTTGTTTTATGATGTCAAAACGAGCTTCCTCTGAAATAATTACCAGAATGGATCAACTGCTCTGTTATTTCTGCCTTAGTGCAATATAGTTTTGGGGTTTTTTTTAGATTCGTATTTGGCTAATTCATTACTTATCATATTTTACTTATAATAGGAGTTAAATGCAGTAGATGAGATCAGACACTTGTACAAGCATACTGGGAGAGTTCAGATGAGAAAAAAAAAAGTACTTAAAAGGAGAAAACTAAGCAAAAATTACAGCTCGAAAGTAGGACTAAAAAAATAGAGTAATATTGTCTCCACTAAGATAATATACATAAGAAACAGCCTTTCTTACTCTTTTCTTTGTTGTTTTCTTTGTTGTCTTTCTTAGAATTTTTAACGGTGGGAGTCTGATCAAGTTTAAAAACAGTTTAGATGTTGTCACATACCTGTCTGAAGGTAGCTTGGCTACTATTACAACCAGAGGAGACCTGTGTGGTATAATTCCTTTTGACACTAGACCTACAGCCAAAAATACGACCCCACTTTAAGGTAGGTTGAGCCTCACTGCCTACGTTCTACTTCCTGGATTGACTTGGTGTCCATTCACTCCAGTGGGAGTTTAGAACATAATTGAATCCAGGCACTAATTAAAATGTTTTAATCTGCAGCTGAATCCCACTATTGGGTTTCAGTTCACTTGTCTAAATAGCAAGTCTTCTGAGATAGCTCAGCTCGCCTTTGCTTCTTGACCAGCTGAGGAACCAGAGAGACATAGGTTCTATATCAAGTCTGCTGTGGGTATCTCAAACAACCTTGTGCGTCTGAGAAACCACTAGAAGTTTAGCCAGCTGTTCTGAGCCCTAAAAGCCCTTATAGTGGACAATGGAGAAGGCAGTTCATACCTTGCTCTGTGATAGTATGGCACAGGATATTGAAGCAGTGGGAAATGCAGGGGCTGCAGTGGCAGGACAGATTTATATGAGAAGACATATCCATAGTATCCATTTCTGAGGTCACTGTAATTCCCCGCATCCCTATATCATTAAAACAACACAACAGGAAAAAAAAAAGGTGGAAAAAGTCTGGCAGCAGATAATAAAGAAGGCCCATGCAGCTTGCCTGGAAGTGTGTGTATGAAGATCTTCCAAAGATTGGAATATGAAAAGGTCATATAATTTACGTGGTGACTGCATTTGCATTATCTCTAGTGTGTCAGTCTGGGCTGTAAAAAAGCTAAACAATACAAATTTCCAGACTTTGCAAACCTCCCTCATTCACATCTATTTTAGCGGTTTCTATTCCATTGCTTTCCTCCCCAATGCTTCCTAGTGATTGTTCTACCTAATAAATTTTATGTAGTCATAGCAATACTTGCAATTTAGAAATTTAACAGATTTGAGCCACAGCTGCACTATCCTGGCAAGCCAGACTAGCTTTGGGTAACAAGATTTATTTTCCTTGTGTGCTGCCAAGTCAACCTGAAGACAATAGAAAAGGTCACAGACTGATAAGCTGACATGTCTCTAATTCTTCAGGACAAATCCGTAGATGGCAAATTGAAATGCTATTCTGCAGCTCCTCAGGGGCAGAGGCATTAAAGTTAAATGTTACAGATGTGAAGGAATGGCAGCAAGCATGTTTGCTTTGCAAAAGAGTTTGTGACTGCGACGGTAGAAATGCAGCAGACGCTAGCAGAATTTATTTTCTGGGCTAAAGGATATTTTAAGGACATACCACAACCACTTCTCTATAGAGCAGATCTATCCGCCCAGGTGCAGTTTGTGGTGTGGTAAGCAGGCACAGTTCATGGGTAGACCAGGTCACTTTAAAAAAAAGATCTAATTTCTCTGTTTATGCTAATGTATGCTTTGCAATGTGCAAAGGAGAGGGAGTGAAAGAATATGGAAAGTTATTCTGCTGCTTTCAGGATAATGATTCAAGGCTTCAGACTTTTCATCTGTCAGAAAATTGTTTTATCTATATTTCCAAAATTCACCAACTTGAATGAAAGGTCTCCTTTTGCTCTCAGGGGTGACATTTACACTTATAAATTAAATTGGAAGAGAGAATTGCCCAGGAACAGAACACAATCATCTCTGTTGTTTAATGATTAGAAGAGCCCTTAGTGTAGTTCAAATTCTCCAAAACAATTTGTGAACACAGTTTGCAATTCAGGACACAACAGCGTCCATTTCTAAAAAGCATTTTAGACTTGTTTGGATAATAAACGAGGTTATAGGATGGAAATAGATAGTCCTTTTCCAGCTGGTCTCAACAAAAGAACAGTACTGGACTTGTTTAACTTATTAGTAGAAAAAGTGGCATATGGACCATCCCTCTTTCTTCAGGTTGCTCATCTGTCATGAAGCATTTGCAGCTAAGTTTGCAGAAATATCTAAAGAAAAAGATGATTTTAGGTTTTTCTCCAGGCTGATGGAGCATGAAGGAAAAGGTAGGCTTTTCTTCTTTCCCCATGAAGTTGCTGTGGAGATGAACAGAAATCGACTACGTTGACATCTTTGGTGCTGTCTTCTGCTGCAGGTGAAATATTGGTGGCTCAAATGCAGTATATCATTAAAGAATGTAAAAATTCGATGTGAGCAAGAACAGACCTGTCTCTTTGTTCATCAAATGAACATATTAAAGAGATGGGATATATTATTAGTAGAATGGCATGGCTAATTCACGTGAATACAGAGGCTGTTAATAATACTTTCTCTATTGCAACTCAGGGGAGACCAACAAGATAAAGTTTCCTTTATTTTTTTCCTTTTTTCTCCTGCTCTTAGTCTGAAAGACTGACACACTATAAACACAGGATAATCAAATGGTTCTGCATCAATTATTTCCACTGTTTTCATGCTAAGCCATTCCAGCAGAGGTCAAGGTCCCACTGTGCTCCACACTGTATGAGTGCATAGTAAGGGACAGACAAAGCTATGAAGAATTTACGGTAGTAGAATGCCCATGTGAAAAGAGAAGTACGTGCTAATATCCCATTTCCAGCATGATCTTTCAGGGGGATAATCTATCCTTTTATATTTGTGGACATTTGAGGAATTTGCACTCAACTTTATAAATACTAGCAGGTTGTTCGAATATTTGAGGACATAACATAGCACCTCAGAACCATTATGAATTAAGCTTGGCATTTTCATTCATAAGAATATTCACTGCTGTCAGCTTGGGTTTTGGTTCTCCTTGGTCACTGTGGTGGCTGTTTACAATTCCCTTGTGCATGGGACTTTCTAGAGGTGGGCAAGAGGAGTGCACTTGGCTGTGAAAGGGGAATGTTTCAGGCAGAATTGTTTTTCTTCATCCCAAGCCTGCTACAACAGTTTAACTAAGAAGAACAGCTTAATTTATGGGAAGCAAATCATACCACATTCATCTCAGCTGGATGGCACAGCCTGTGCTGCTGTTACCTTTATGCAAAAGATTCAGAATTTAACAAGTATTAGATAAAAGCAAGCAAACAAACACCCAAAACATAAGGAGCAAAACCACCTAAAATGAATGATTCACCTGGAATGAGTGAAGGAGCTATCTAGCTTTACATCACTTGTTTCTCATATTATTTATTTGATACTATCACTTAGGTGTCTGTTTTCTGTTTTCCATGAAGCTTGATAGCTGCTATCTAGCCTAAGGTTTCTTTAAAATCAAAGAAACACTCACGCTGTGGAGAACAGTCTTCCAGCATTTACACTGAACACATCTAAGAGCAAAATAAAAAAGAGAACCAAACTGAAACCTACAGTCTAGCAGTCATTTCAGAAGAAGTTTTATAAATATCCATCCATATTATAAAGTATTTAGATTAAATTCTGCTTGAATGTAGACGCACAGAGTAAAAAAAATGGGACTACTATGAATTTACAGGACTGTATCAGACCAAAGTCTCAAGCTGAGCTTTCAGTTGGAATGATATAATATTTATAATGTGACATTGATAGTTCCTTATATAGTTACTAATTTTTTACACCTGATGTGTGGTAGCTGTTGAACAGAATAGACAGACTTCTAAATAACAATAATACCCAAAGCCACTGTTTTCATGTGGTTCTTTGATTTTCAAATGAGAGAACTTCAAATCATAGAATACTTATCACTTACCTGTTACATTATCATAGGACGCTTGCCAGGATCTTTAATGGACGCACATCAGTACAACATCCTGATGTCCTGCATTTGATGTCATATGTTTGACTTCAAGAGCTACCTATATGCACACACTGAAAACTTGTAAGATTTATTTCTCAGTCTGTATCTATCTATTGATACAGGCTTGTATCTTGATCTTTGCTGTAGCTATAACTGGCAGGAAAAGGAAAAACTTGTTGTGGGCTGCTACCTCCCTCATTTAAAAAAATAATGATTACATGAGCAGCTGAAGCTATGACTTAGTTCCTGTTGCTTTAGCAATGTTAGTAACTTCATGTACTCATTTATTGACTACATTTCCCAGGTTTTATCAACAGTGCATTAACTTTTTTGTTATATCCAGGAAAAAAAAGGAAACATTTCAGCGAGTTAGAAAAGGTTCGATTTTGGCATATGTCACAGTGCATGTGTGCACGAAAGAGAGCAGGGTTTGGCCTTTTCTAAAATCTTGCTATAACTGCAAATCTACTCTAGTTTCAAGCTGTCAAGAATAAAAAACATTACTACTGTGTAGCCACAGCAGCACAGACAGCAAAACATTTCTGTATGGAAAACCACTGTAAATAGCTGACTTACTGACCTATATTCATTCAGCTGCTTGCTTTACAGCTCAGTTGTATGCTACCTTGCTAATTTACAGTTCAGAGTGCCTGATTCTACACAAGAAGTGCAGATCAGCACTGTGAGGAAGAGCTAAAGATATCTTGAACAGAATGTAGGTATTATAAACATTCGCATTTACTGTTTGGGTTCATATGCAAGTCAAATGGTTCACACAAGCACAAAACCCAACCATAGGTTATATAAAATGAAAAGAGATGCCAATTCAATTCCAAAGTGTGCTTGTATATTGGACTTTGCAATTGACTTTCAGGCCTCCCCTAGCATTTTCAGACACTTCTTGTAAACTGATTGCTATAATTGCTTTTAAGTGACATTTTCTTACTGACACAAATTGGTTGCTGATTCAAGTTGACCAAAATCACAAAGAAATCCTCTGGGACTGACCATTTTGCTCTCTGCTTTTTAATATCTGTATTAATAAAAATATATACACATTTAAAATTGTTATTTGAGTTTGCAGCCTTCAAAAAGGAAAATAAGTGCATGAATGACAGAAAATAGAAACGACAGAGTGTTACTACAGATAGTCCAGGCAAAAGTTATGTTTTAATGGGATAAAATATGTAGCTACACAGTTAGAAAAGAAAGCTGTAAGCTACACTTACTGGTAGGGAGAATTTCCCCATTGACTCTAAGCAGTGCTCAGGATTATGCTGCATCACTATCTGATAAAGTGCTCCAGAGTGCCATTTAGGGCTACGTCATTAGATTACAGAGTATTATCAAACAAATTTATGGATATTCCATTCTTCCTGTGTTTGGCGCTGGTACTTGTTTGGCAGTGGAATACAATGTCCCATTAAAGCAATTATTCACCAGTCTGAGGTATTCTTCTCTTAGTGGTCTCCTTTATATCTGCAAGACTGAAAGAAGGGCTAATGTGCATGAAAGAATCTGACCCTTTGATTTTGAAAAAAAAACGAGACTGTAATGATCTTAGATGAAGAGTACATGCTGCATCAGCATGAAACACAAGCCTAACACAGACGTATACACACTGCCCTTGTTTGTATCTGCTCACAGACTTAAAACGCTTGGTGAGCCATGGGTCTGATAGCATCCCTAGGCCAAACATTTTCCTATTTCCATTACGCTAGCACTCAAGCTGTTTAAGGCTTGAACACCTCTGATACTGCGCTGATACACCTCCTATCTCTGCCGTACTCCTTCCTGGGTTACTCCAGGGACCCCGTTTCTTTGCCACTAAATGAAGCTGAATTGAATAACTCAGAATGATACCACTGCCTTTATGAAAAGGGTATTCCCTAAGGTGCATCCTATGGTGATTGCTGGATGGATTCTGCTCAGAGGGACCAATGAAGACCACATATATCTAAATGAAGGGGAAAAACTCAGGGGATTTTTATTGATTTGTGGGTTGTTTGGGTTTTTTTCTATTTTCCTAGCATGCTCACTTTCAACAAAGTAATCAATACACACAGAAGATGCACAAGAATGGACCTATGCAGGCATGAAATGGGATAGGACTACCTATTGCTGAGTTTATCCCCACTCATTTTCAGCTTTCAGAATAATTGCAGGAGAGATTCCCTGCAAAAAGGAGAGATTGAGCTGGAGTTCTGGTGGAGCTCTACAAATACGAGCCTGACAATCAGTAAAATAAATATCAAGAATATCTTGAAATACTGTAATCATTGATTGTTATGAGAAGATAAAATATGTAATGCTTCCTACTTTCTGCTGGTTTAACCATTGCCAACTTGACTGTGATACTGACCCCACACACTGTTGATTTAAGCTTCCAAATAGTGCTGCTGGAGATTGAACACTAAGCTAGGAAAACAGCTTTCCAAATGCTTGAGGCTTCCTACAGCACTCTTGGTGGGGCATACCATAAGAAGTGATAAACCAATTTCATCTGAACATTAATCTTAATTTCTACTTTTTCAACGGAAACGCACAACAATGTTCTGTTCTTCATTTACCTCTCAAAGAATGTATTCGTTAATTTTCAGGTGCATAGATGCTGCCAACTGAAAATACATAGAGAATTCTGCTGTTTTTCTCATATATAAGCAGAAACTGCTGTCTTGTGAGGTCACAGTGAGTCTCACAAGAAAACTGCAGAAATAACAGGCATGAAGCTATACAAGGCTTCAAGCACCATTTTCTCTTTTATTCCATTCCTACAGTGTGGTCATGAACCCTGAAAGTGACACTCAGTGGCCTGGGGCTGTCACCCAGACAAGAGAGTCTGGCTGTCACCCAGACTCTGTACTTGGGTTGGGCCAGCCTTATTTCCTCAAAAAATGATGGTGTGTCTAAAAGCTGAGAACAAATTTTGTCACCTTTGTTTTGCAGGATGATGCTGGCAACCACTTTTCACAGCCCCACTGACTCTGCAAGCTATATATATGTTAACTGAAATCTACAAGCACTGAATAAAGATATATATTTATAGATATAAAAATATATGTATATTCATGCAAAGGCAGAAAACGAGTTTCTATCTGTGCCTCATCCAACATGAAGATCCCTCAAAGAGCTGAGGGCCTCCTCCTATTGCATGGAGGGGCTAATTTAACATTAATGAGACATGAGGATAACAGGAAGTGTCTTGGCACAACCACTACTGGAAACCATCTTTTTGCTTTGTCAAGCTTTTTTCATTGACAGACTGCCAAGTTTTGGCTTGTGAGATGCAACATGAGATCACTGATTGAAAGCATTCAGTGACTGATGATAAATCATATGCACCTTGAATCCAGAAAGTGGGTGTCTGGGCAACTCTTTTCAAGCTCATGTTGGCACACAGGAGAGACATTCAGGATGTGGTTGGATGTGAGCAGATTTACACAGGAACATCCTTAACACTAGGCAGTAATGTCCACTAATGGTTTGCAGGCAACATTTTATTTTAAATGTCAAATCATCATTGCCTCCTTTGGTATTTGATGTAATAACATTTATCATGTTATTTTGGTACTCATGGGGATGTCACATGTAATTCTATAGGAATTACTGTTAGGATGAATGCCCACTAAATTACAATGGAATTAATATGAAATTAGATATTACACTAACATTATTATCAAAAAGAGGTCATCATGATTGATGAGCTGTTCATATAAGGATACCAAAAAGAACTACAGTCAGACCTGATTAATCCAAATCAGTTTTCACACTCCATTTTTATGCAGCTTACGACACATTTGCAAACTGATAATCAGCCAGAAGTATTAGTATGGAGGTGCAGACCACTGCCAAATTCTCCAAAAGTTGTCATGTTTATATGCTGTGAAATGGGATATTTAAGAAACCAAATTACTCCTAACATTAAATCACTCAGTGAAAATACTTATTTTATCCTTGATTTGGATGATGGAGATTATTTTCTGAAATAGTTTCATGGTAGAGGAGGAGGCATTGCTATTCTATTGTCTCTTCTGGAATAAACATAATTTGCCTAGCTTTCTATGAGCTATGATCCAGGAATTCTCTTCCATGTGTTACTAATTCCTCAGCAATGAAGTATGAAAGATGTAAGATCTGTTTTGGTCTACAAAGAAACAAGGGACAAGGACATGAGCCATCAGTCCACAGGCAGGCAACTGGGGTTGGCAGGTTGGACATAGACCTCCAAAGACATTCACACTTTTAACTACTATTTCACTTTCTAGGGAGCATGGCGCCTAACCATTTTACACCTAACTGCATGTTTGGCCTCACCTCTTTGCTCCTCACATGTCACAGCTGTCAACCTGATTTTCATTTATCAGGTGCCAACAGCACACCACCCTCTGACTGTGTCCAGCCCTGGATAAAAGAAAGTCTTAATGAATGAAGCTCATGCTGTACTCTAATGGAAAAACAACACTCCTGTCAACTACAGCTGTCCCACAGCTGTTATCATAAGGTGTTTATCAGGAAACAGTGGATTAGAACCAGGGAAGCTGATATGAAAAAAAAAAAAAAAAAAAAAAATTGCTCTGGAGGCTGATCTGAGCATTTTCCTTAATAAAAACAATGGATTAATTCCCCTGAATAAGAACCCTTCAAATATTTCTCATGAAACATTGATCAGATTTACACAGGAGCATCCTTAACAGTAGGCAGTAATGTGCACTAACGATGGATCAGATCAGCTGTATGTCACTTATTTGGCATGGGACATTTTCATTTTTGAAATCACCTAAAAACTTAGATGGTTTCTTTATCTAAGCTTTCTTTTAGTGCAAAGATACTAAATACAATTGCAGGAGAATATCCTAATATTTCAATGTCTGAAATTATAAATTACATCTCTATCAGAAAACAAATATAAACAGTTGTTTCATGAAGAGTCTATGTATAAATAAAAGCTGTAAGATGGGAAAAAAAATAAAAAAGGCATTTAAACACAGCTCTTCATGAAGACAAAAGACTCCTTTGGACAAGGATTTGTGGCACAGAGATGAAAGAAAGTGCATATACAGCAGAACATGCAGATGGGAGAAGACATTTTTAAGCTCCAATTACACCAGGTGCTTTATACTTTGATTAGATTTATCTGGCCTGCCACTGAATTAGGGGTTAATTACTGAGAGTAAATAGGCATTTTTAGACAAAGTGCCCTATCATGGCTTTTTCAGCTGATCAGCACTGCAGCAGAGTGAAAAATAAACTAGCTCAGGCTGGAAAAGACCCAATATTCCACATGCTTCTTAGGGATTCAGCTGCCTTTTGAAACTGCAGCTCTTAAACTAAAGTAAGTGAGGAAAATTAGTTCTCATTCCATGTGGCTAAATCCCATTTCCAGGACAAACAGCAGCACAAAGGGTTAGAAATTCCTAATAGGGAAAATCAAGTCTCAGTGTCTCATAATCTAAATGATCACAGATAGGCACATGCTATTCCCTCCCTCTCCTTCAGTATTTCATGCAGTCAGTATACAACTTATATTTGGGACTTACTTTATTGTTAAGATGGGTATTCTTGTGTTTGTTTTTTTGGGGGGGTGGAGGATTCTTTGGTTTTGTTTTCATTTTCTGTTTTGGTTTGGGTGGGTTTTTGTTGCTTGCTTGTTTGTTTGCTTGTTTAATTTCAGGGTTCTTTTCTTCAAGTGGGGCTTCTATCTCCATTATTCCTTTCTAATTTCTGGGTTATTCTGAAGTCACACACCATCCTGAGTTTTCTAATGAGGCGAAAAATCTACACTGGTAGATTTGAGATTAAACTCCCAGGATGTGACCTTGAAGGAAAGAGTAGCACAATCCTTTACGCTTGTTGATGTTACAAAGACTCATGTCTTGTCTCTTTACAGAAAGCTGAATTGTAGTCCTGACTAATGCATAGGGTGAACTGCTGGAGGATGTGTGGATTTAAGCTGGTATATACACTGCCTGACTCCTCTCGCAATGGAGAGCAGCATATCCAGCTTGCTGACGACATGTAGTGATCCCTCAGCTCATCTTTCCTTCCTGCCCTATTTTTTTTTTTTTGTTGGAAAGGAATGAAACGTTAAACATTTAGACCCAACACTTCAAATATCCTGAAAAATAAAGTGATGCATTCTTTTGTCAAAAAGGATGAAATATGATATTTTTTCCTCAGTAATGCCAATTTTCCTCATTTCTTCTGCCAGGCTTTGTAATAGATAAACGTAAATATCCACATGCCTGAAGCTGGCAGATGTTATGCAGGACATATGGGCGATTTGCACGTGCAAATCAGCAGCTGGAGGTCAGCTACACTTCTCTAAACCAATGGTGTACAAGAATGCATGTGTCCCAGTGGCGCACAAGACAATTCATTGGGATGCATGAACAAAATATTTTTTGAACTAAGTAAATGAAAATGCATACTTTAAAAGTAGTGCTTATTTCGCCTGTACTTTATCCTTTTCTTTTTTTTTCTGTATGTTTTGTAATGTATGTAACATGTAAGTACAGTTGTACATGTGTATAACTTATGAATAAATACATATATGCAGGCAACGTGAGTTCAAAGTCTTTCACCGGTACAGGTACGCAATCAAAAAATGTTAAGAGTCCACACTTCTAGACCATCTTGAATGGCACTGGTTGCCTACTTTGGCAGTTTAATCATTCCTCTGACTATAATGGGAAATTAATCACCTAGCTCACATAGCAATCTGAATTAACATCTTTGAACTCTGAGGATTATTCTCATGCCCTATTTTTTTGGTGGTTAAACATTAGATCCTGACAAATTCATCAATGTACTGTCTGTCATAGCACCACAGTGACCTATACTTTATGACATGTTAGCAGTAGATGCAGTGCTTCTTAGAAAAATCTTCTAGAGGTTGTTATGATTTTGTGATATCTGTAAGGTTCTATTGAAAGAAATCTTGACACATTTATAATCTGATTTTTTTTTGCATTAAGATTTATGCCTTTTGTGGTAAAAAAATCTTTACTATATCACTATGAGATATCTGCAAAAATGTGTAATGCAAATGAGAATGTGGTCCTTGAATTATATATAGAATTATGCAAACATAGAATGCAATAAAGGGGTTAAACTTCTGTCATATGCTTTATTTTTTTTTTGTTAGTTTAAAAATATTATAGTTCATTATATGTCTGTAATACTTTTCACATTCCCTAGCTGTTTGCTCTAAGCAGAAATATATTTCCAGATAGTTTCATATATAGTTTAAGGTATATTTTATTAATCATAAAAAAATTTTAAATCAAGAAGAATGATATTAATTTTGTAAGTGTCTGTGAAGAGTGTTCTAAAATGGTATCCTGGGTTCAGCAGTAGCAGCCATTTTTCTCATTCTTAGTAGCTGGCACAGTGCTGTGTCTTTGACTCTCAGCCTGGGAACAGCACTGATAATATCTATGTTTTTAGTTGCTGCTCAGTAATGTTTACTGACCAAGCACTTTCTCTGTCTCATGCTCTGCCAGGGAGAAGGAGAAGCCGGCAGGAAGCAGAGGCAGAACACCTGACCCAAACTAGCCCAAGAGGTATTCCATGCCACAGTATATAAAAAGGGGCAGCTACCTGGTAGGGTTAGATCACTGCTCGGGTTGGGCTGGGTATCGGTTGGCGGGTGGCAAATGGTGGTATTCTCTTTCCTTGTTATTTCCCTTATCATTATTACTATTGGTGGCAGCAGGAGTGGTTTGTGTTATACCGTAGTTACTGGACTGTTCTTATCTCAACCTATGGGAGTTACATTCTTTTGATTCTCCTCCCCTTCCCTCCAGGAGTGAGGAGGAGGAAGGTGAGGAGTGAGACAGAGGCTGTGTGGTTCTGAGTTACAGGCTGGGCTTAAACTGTGACAAAGGGATAAAATGATCGATTAAATATAGAAACATTTAATTTGCTACTAAATTCTGAAGAATATAAATGGGCTGGCTTTTGCTTATTAGGAAATTCGGTTGTATTTCTACAGAAAACTTTTTTGTGCCTGTTAACTTATGTAGGAATTTTAAAGAATGGTTTCTAGATTATGTTCATATATATAAAGGCTTAGATAAGATAAAAAGTAAGGCATAATTTGGACATATATTCCTCAATTCAGTAATTCAGTAGTTTGAAATAAAGTTCTTATTTCAAATCCAGCAAACAAAATCCAGCTGCATATTCCTTCCTATAAAGACAGACATAAACAGAATTAATGCTACCACTCCCCAAGACTTTAGAAGGTCAAGGATGCTTTCTTTTTGAGCCATCTATGTTTTCAGTCTTTGATCACCTCTTTGGATCATAGCAGGGGTTGGGAGCTTATTTACAGACATTTGGTTTGTAGTAATAGCAAAAAGGAAAGCATTATTCTGTGCTCTCTGAATTATGCAAATTCTCATCTCACAGCAGATGGGATGCATGCCCCAAAGTTTATCAATAAAATGAACGGAAAGAGATAAAAATTCTTATAGGTCATGCTTTTGTATATATCAACAAAGCAGAGATTCATTCTTATTCACAACAAATTCTCTGTATAGAAGAGAACAAAAAAAAATCTTCTGAACTTCTTTACCAATTTAAAAGGATCCATAATGCATGCAGCAAAGATAAACTGAATTATCATTTTCCAGGTTTGTATTTACTGGCCAGGTGCATGAGGATTGAAAGAAAATGTGGGTTTTTTACAAGCAAAGAATTTTATACATATATATGTGTGTGCATATATGTATGTATGTATATGTGCATGTACGCATATATATACGTATATATATATAAAACCTATCAGGAAATTAAAGCAAATTTTATATATATTTATAAAAGCAAATTAATCTTTTAAAATTATTTGATAATGGCTAAGGTCTCAGATCTTGAATCCTATGTACAGCACAGTAACAGAATTCATTGGCTTTTCAAAAGTAGCACTTAGGTTTCGCTCTTGCAATGCTACAAACTGACAAAGGGCTCTTGGAGAAAAAGTTGTTAGCAGGAATGTTCCTACAGATAACTAATGAGGCGTGTTTCTCCTTCCTTACAGGGATATAAGAGGGTGTGATAACCACATGAGCTTGTGCATGGAGGAAACATTCCTGATGTGTGTGTCAGACACCTAAGAAAAAGAAAATGTTTTCATTTTTCTTTTTTTTTCCTTTCGCTTGGTTTTTTTTCTTTTCTTCTTGGAATGTCAGGATGATCCTTGTGTTCTGGGGCTCTTTGGGCAAGCTATAACATTGGATCACTGTTGCGCAAGAACTGACAGAAATCAGAAGCACAGTATAAGTAGCTTCATGTCAACACAGGCTGTTATCTTTATTTTCGATCTATAATGAACTTTATGAACCATTTCTATGACATACCAGCTATAGGACCTATGAAATCAGAAAGATTTTTTATGTATTTTAAAGTATTCTGTTTTCCTTAGCATAGGTAGGCTGTACTTTTGAGACTCAGCTGCCAAATCTGGCACCTGATGTGCGTAAACCTGAAGGTGAGGTTGTTTTTTTAAATTTCTTTTTGATAGGCTTTTATCTTCTTGTTGTTGTTGTTGTGCTTGCAGGCTTTATGTTGTTGCTGTTTTGGGAGGGTTTGAGTTTTGGTTTTTGCTGGGTATTTTTTTTTTTGTTTTGTTTTGGTTTTGATTTTTGTGGTTTGGGTTGAGTTTTTTTGTTTGCTTGTTTTTTAAACCACCATATATTCCAGTTAAGCCCTCAGTCTTTTCAACTGTAAAGAAAAGACAACTTGCCTACTTCACTTTTCTCAAAAAAGCAGAACAACAACAACAACAACAAAAAAAAACCTTTGGTAACGATTTCTGGAAATGTTTTATCTAAAATGTTACTTCTATAAGAACTGCATTTTATTATACTTTCACAGAATGTTACTTTTTAAAAAAAGATTGTGATATTGCTTTTCATTTATAAGACAGTTGAAAGTCTCACAAGTATTTGGATATTTACGTTTTGAGCCAAGTGAAGAAAATTGAAATGAAAAAGCTTCAGAATTTTTCATTAAAAAGTATTATTTGGGGGGCTTTTATACTGTACTTTATCCACTTTTAATTACCAGACTGTTGCACTGTGGAACAAAGAGAGCAGAGTTGCAAGGCCTCTGTGGGTTACTTAGAATAACTTTGAAATAAGACTCTTACAATAAAGAGACACTCTTCCACATCAAAAGCTCAGAGCAAAACCAATGATTTTCTATACCATTTCACCAGATAATAGGTTTGACTCAAAAAGCCTGCATGAAATTGGCTTTACTCCTACTTATGTGGAGCCAGTTATTCAAATAAAAAGACCAGTTTTACCAGTTCAGTATCCCTCTAATGTGCTGGCATAGAGGAGATCGGCTTCCACTAACTGCAACAAAGCTGGATTTAAAAGTCAAACAAAGCTTCCATGAACTTGCTAATTCTGCCCCTAACACCCATCTGTTCGATCTATTTCATAAATGTTATAGGAAAGAAACCAGCTCTCTGTTCCACTGATCTCCAAATCAAGGGTGTCTGCACCCCAGGTGGTGAGAAAGGCAAAGCATTCAATTCTTCAACAGTACCTGTTCGTAAATAAATAAGCATATGTCTGCTGGGGATAAAAGCTCAGAAAACTTCCACTTACGGAGTCAGCGACTAAAAAATTTTTGAGACCATGCCTCTATTTAATTAAAGGTATAAAGCAAATCCTAGAAGATACACGCTTCCACATCTGATTAAGCATGAAGTTCATACCTTGGTATGGAATGTAACTTTACTTTACATCCATGTATACATGTGAATGTGAGTGTGCTTGTGTGTACGTTAGTGGCAGAGGCTGTTTACGGGAAATAATGTGAGTATTAGCCTGTGAAAAGAGCAGGTGCTTTGCACACCTGCATGGTAGTACATAAAATCATGAAATCACAGACTAATTTGGGTTGGAAGGGACCTTAAAGCTCATACAGTTCCAGCTCCCTGCCACAAGCAATGACACCTTCCACTAGAGCAGGCTGCTCTAAGCCCCGTCCAACCTGGATTTGAACACTGCAAAGAATGGGGCAGCCACAGCTTCTTGGGGCACTCTGTGCCAGTGCCTGAGTACCCTCAAAGGGAAGAACTTCTGCCCAGTGTCTAACCTAAATCTACTCTCATTCAGTTTAAAGCTGCTCCCCTTTGTCCTGCCACTACATACCCTTGTAACAGGCCCCTTCCCAGATTTCTTGCCAGCCTTCTGTAGGTATTGGAAGGCTGCTGTAAGGTGTCTCCTGAGCCTTTGATATATATAAAGAACTCACAATTTTTGTAAGAACTGTGGTGAGGAAAATGCAGCTGTATTTTGTTTTTTGAAGCCTAGTATCAGTTCTTGAGGCAAACAAAAAGGCAAATGCTCTCTGACAAGCATTTAGGCTCTTCATCCATCATAGTGTAACAAATTGGAACATAGCTTTGAAAGCTGGGCTTAGAATTTGAATAGAATGTGTTGTTTAGACTGTAATGAACTGGTCTCATTAAAGTATTTATTTCACTAGCAAAATGTCTTTTCTTCTGCAGTTCTTCATGTTATCTCTGAGGCCAAATCATCAATTACTTTAGATGCTCAAAGTTCTTAATAGCTTCCTACTACACCAGCAAAGGGGCAGAAATATCATAGAGGGTTCTTAAATGCCAATGGGCTTTGATCAGAAAAATTATATCAAGCAAGTCCCACAAATATCCAATCATCTCCATCACAACCTGCAGCAGAAGAGATAGACTCAAAGAAACATAGAATAGTTAGGGATGGAAAGGACATTAAGATCATCTAGTTCCAACCCCCCTGCCATGGGCAGGGACACCTCACACTAAACCATGTCACCCAAGCCTCTGTCCAACCTGGCCTTGAACACTGCCAGGGATGGAGCAGTCACAACGTCCCTGAGCAACCCATTCCAGCGCCTAACCACCCTTACACTATAGAATTTCTTCCACACATCCAATCTAAACCTCCCCTGTTTAAGTTTGAACCCATTACCCCTTGTCCTCTCACGACATCCCCTAATGAAGAGTCCCTCCCCAGCATCCCTATAGGCCCTCTTCAGATATTGGAAGGCTGCTATGAGGTCTCCACACAGCCTTCTCTTCTCCACACTGAACAGCGACAACTTTCTCAGCCTATCTTCATACGGGAGGTGCTCCAGTCCCACAATCATCCTCGTGGCCCTCCTCTGGACTTTTTCCAACAGTTCCATGTCCTTTTTGTGTTGAGGACACCAGAACTGCGCACAATACTCCAAGTGAGGACTCACGACAGCAGAGCAGAGGGGCAGGATCACCTCTCTCGACCTGCTGGTCACGCTCCTTTTGATGCAGCACAGGATATGGTTGGCTTTTTGGGCTGCAAGCTCACACTGCAGGCTCATGTTCATTTCTTCATCAACCAACACCCCGAGTCCTTCTCGACAGGGCTGCTCTCAATCTCTTCTCTGCCCAACCTGTAGCTGTGCCTGGGATTGCTCCGACCCACATGTAGGACCTTGCACCTGGCATGGTTAAACATCATCAGGTTGGTATCAGCCCACCTCACAAGTGTGTCAAGGTCTGTCCAGATGGCATTCCTTCCCTCCAACATACCAGCCTCACCACACAGCTTGGTGGCATTGGCAAACTTGCTGAGGGCTCACTCAATCCCACTGTCCACGTCACCATCAAAGATGTTGAACAAGACCGGTCCCAACACCGGTCCCTGAGGGACACCACTCGTTACTGGTCTCCGGCTGGACACTGAGCCATTGAGCACAACCTCTACATGCGGGCATCCAGCCAGTTCTTTGTACACCGAGTGGTCCACCTATTAAATTGATGTATCTCCAATTTAGAGACAAGGATGTCATGTGTGACAGTGTCAAACGCATTGCACAAGTCAAGGTAGATGACATCAACTGCTCTACCCCTGTCTGCCAGTTCCATGATAGAAAAGGTCATAGGTAAAGGTAAAACCTCTTCTAATGGAGCTGAAAATCACCAAGGAGAAAAGATGGGGTCACAAAAAGAACTACAAGACTTTGAATGAATTTCTGCTCAGGAATCAAAAGGCAAGTGCTTTCAAACCCAGATACACAAGTTTGAATATTGATTCAGCTCAAGTAAGAACAACAGCTGATTAATTTCAATCCTTGCATTTTTTGGCTTTGCTATTACTGAAACAGGAAAGAAATGCTGAAGAGAGGTCTGCTGTGTGCTATTTATGTCCATACTAAAGATTTTGCAGGAACTTTTCTGGAGGTGTCCTGCTGACTTTGCAGAACTTAGTGTCTGGATATCACTTCAGAAGGACCATGTGTATTTTTGGTCCAATATCCAATGAGGTCAAGATGCTAAACATATTGAGTGTTTGCCCATTATGAGCTAAAGTTGCCCTGAAAAGAGATTTCAAACTGGTGTATAGAACAGAAGGCAAGATGAAAAAAACAGAAACAATCTGGTTGAAAATTATAATTAATGCAGAAAGTCTGAAGAGCTTCCAGGATTTCTGTTGCCTTGAGCAGCTTTACTGAATCCACCATTCCTGAGAGGAAAAGGAATAAAGCAAATTGACAGGAAAAAAACAAAGGTTTTTTTCCCCATTTCTGCAACTTCTTTGTAAGTATTAAAGTACATGCAAGCCTTGCTTGAATTTATTGCACTGTGATTGAAAGTAGTCAGAAAATTCACTTCCTTTTATGGAAAACACTGATTTTAATAGAGAAAAGAAAAAAACATATTCACTTACAAATAAATATTTTGATTTTATAATACAGCCAAGGTACCATGAGTATTCAGGTATCTTGTGTTTTAATTCTCCTCCACCACTCAGATTTGATGTAAACTTTTTAACTCGTCAAAGGAAGATACTGAATTAGGTAGATCTCTTCAGAGTACTATACCATTTGACCAGAGGACCTACCAAATGTAGTACATCAGAATCACCAAGGACTTGAACTTTAACTGCATGTAGACATAGCATATCATTTCTGAATCAAGTATTTCTCAGGGGTGGCAAAGTATACTCCATCTTGACATAGTGTAAATTCATCTGAATTTCTTCAGATCTTTTCTAGGTCCTCATTTCTGTAATTCTATTTTTCTGGAGTTTTTCAGCAAAACCCCAAAATATTAATTTCAAAAAAATAGTAATTTGTTTTGTTTTGGGTGGGGGAATAAAAGGTAAAAAAAAAGGAGTAGGTATATAAGTATACCTCAAACTAAAAACAGTCACACAAAACTTTATTTCTCAGTGATTAATATTTTCATTCAAAAATTAAATTACTTATCCAGGAATAATCCCAGTCCCAGTGCCAGAAGACCTTTGTGGAACCTACAGTTCAGTTGATAAAAAGCAAATTCAAAGAGGAAAAAAAATCTAGCAGTTGTAGCAGATGACACCAAAAGGTCAGATAGTAATTTTCTGACACCACAGTCTAGTTCTGGAGAATTCATGATCAGCCTTTCTGAAAGAAAGTCTTGCAAATTGCCTCAGCTCTGGTTCTGCTTTGTATAGTTTCCTGCCACTGGCATGTTAAATAACACGCCAATGATGATTTAACAATCATGAAAGTGCATCTATTTATACATCTAACTCCACATATGCTATATATTTCATAGATTTATATACATATATTTTATAGATAAAATTTCACTTATGTGTCTGTGTCTGTACATGCATATAAATTTATGTTTATATAAAGTCTTATACGATTTGCTGTGAGAAACTAGAGATGTTTCAGAGGTCAGAAGTTTTTCTTTGCAAAGAATAGTTGGCTCATCTTTTTTCTGAATGTGTAAAATCTTTTTTGTTTTATGGGTAATGGCTCTAATCCTTGTCTTCCACATTACTGTTATTCACCCTATTTCCCCAGACACATTTAGTTAAATCGCTATCAACAGCAGACGATTAACGTACGGGACAAGGGGGTGAGCCAAAAGATAAATCAGACAATAATGCTGTCTTCAGCAGAGAAGAGAGTATCGACCAGCGTGACAGCTTCTGTGAACTAATTACCAAAGCAACATTCCAATGTAATTGTGAAACAAGTAATATCTTTCTCCCCCTTTGCTGCTTTAGCTAATGGCTGTATATTAAAAGAACACAGAAAGGACAAAATTAATAATAGTAATAATCTTGAGCATGAAAGCAACCCAAACAATAACTCTATTTCGTTGTCAATGTCTTTCCTTGTTTTTAGCTTCCATCTGCTATAAGTAAACTGTGCTAGAAGATGCTATTTCTTCCAAAGCCTTTTAATTCCCCTACGTCTTGCTTCTGTCCACATTCCCCACATTTGTGTTTTATTTTGCTCTTTTTTTAATCTAGCTTCATAGGATGTGGTTTATGCCATCACAAAATATTTCTGATTGTTCGTCCTTCCTTCAGGCAGGAAATTTTTATGTACTTCCTAATTACAATAAAATATTCCAAAGGAAGAGGGGGAATTAAGTACATACATCTGCATGTGTTTCATGAGGAGAAATGCCTGGACAAAAAAGAGCATGGTAATGCCCTCCCATACAGGAAAGACAGGAAGTTCAAACTCTGATTGCAGAAGATTTTGAGAGGACATATAATCAGGACTGGCTTCCTTAGTGTCTCCTTATTCATTTTTCCCAACAGTAATAACAACTCCATCTGTTCATAGTTAAGTGGATCAGTGCCCGCCTGTCCTTATTAGCCTCCTATATTGATAGGAACTAAACGCCGTGCAGTATATGACTGCTTATGTGGTACTCCAGTGCAGATGAAGCTGTTCCAGAACAGAGTTTTAGTTCAACAATAGATCTGGAGACCCCTGGATCATGGCCCCAATTCTTAATACATAGGAGACCTTGCCACATCTGAAATACAGCATCGAAGCTGAAAGGAGAGCAGTTAACATGCATGTACTCAGTGTACATTTAAACATTCACTTTTGACATCCATGTTGCATAGTAGAGGCCTCATAAAAGCAGTGATTATGTTTAGTTCTTGTTTGAATGCATAAGCAAAACTACTGTTTCTCAGGGAATTTAAACTTGGATCAAAGCAGGAACTTAAAACATTAAAATCCCAAATTACGTAAATAAGAAATTTCAGTGTGTGTTTCCTAAATACTGATGGGCATGGGGGTGATTTGAAATAGAGGTTTGAGTCCAGGGAAGACTTACATGTACCCTGCTGACATCAACAGGACCATGAACCACATCTACAAACACTTCAGTTAGCAATGGAAAGTGTATGCACAGCTTGGCTGAGTACTGCGTTTCAGTTTAGACATGGGATTTTCTTGGGATCTATAATATTGAACGGGATTACCTAAAAAGAACACCAAAGCTACATCATATTTAAAGGCATTGGGCCCCTGAGGGTCTTGAAATTCAGAACTACCTAAACTTGTAATCACTATTCACTTGAATAGCTATTACTCTGAATAGGACCAAATGGGAATACTTGTCCTCAGAGCGAGTATTTCCACCTTCTAAACAATATATATGATAACTAGAATTGGTTCAGGTAAATACAGCTACTCCAGCAAGAATTCAGGTGGCTTAAGTTAGACAACTTCAATACTCATGTAAGAGTATATCAGTAGTTTCATTGTCGCGCTATCCCTGAATCTGCCTTTAAGCAGACATTTTTCTTTTTACAAAACAAAATGCTGCAAGTAGTAGTTAGCACACAGATGAAAAAGAATAGATGCTCTCAAAATTTGGGACACTTCATATTCTTAAGTCATAGTTCTATTGTTCATAAACTGACAAGCGACACAGTCCAAAGCTGTAAGGGATAATGGCATGTTAGGTTGGGGCTAAAGACATGCAGACTCAGAATGCAAATGCTCCTGTATTTTAATTGCCTTTTTTTTTTTTTTTTCTTTATGAGGTTATCCACGCAGCCTTCTCTTCTCCACGCTGAACAGACACAACTTTCTCAGCCTATCTTCCTACGGGAGGTGCTCCAGTCCCACAATCATCCTTGTGACCCTCCTTTGGACTTGTTCCAACAGTTCCATGTCCTTTTTGTGTTGAGGACACCAGAACTGCACACAGTACTCCAAGTGAGGTCTCATGACAGCAGAGTAGAGGAGCAGGATCACCTACTTTGACCTGCTGGTCATGCTCCTTTTGATGCAGCCCAGGATACAGCTGGCTTTCTGGGCTGCTAGCGCACACTGCAGCCTCATGTTTATTTTTCCATCAACCAACACCCCCATGTCCTTCTCGACAGGGCTGCTCTCAATCTCTTCTCTGCCCAACCTGTAGCTGTGCCTGGGATTACTCCAACACAGGTGGAGGACCTTGCACTGGTCATGGCTGAACTTCATAAGGTTGGCATCAGCCCACCTCACAAGCATGTCAAGGTCCCTCTGGATGGCATATTCAATACAGATTTCTAATTACTCACCAATAACAAGACAGTCACAGCTGAATATAACATGCAAATTACAAACTATAATGCTGTATTAACATTTAAATTCAGAGATTCTAAAAGTTATATTACTTCAAAACTTTAAAAAACCTACCCAAACTTATTAACTTCCCCCAATTCAGCAATTTAGCTCAATAAAGATGGCTTTGTATCCACCTGCATGAAATCAGAGGATTAACACTCTCATAGCCTCTTCCTTATAAGTTTCTTTCAAAACTGAGCTAGCCATAGGCCTGGAAAACATTAATCAATGTACTTTAATTATAAGCAAAACTATGCCGTCATGCCCCTTTATCCCCCCCACTCCTTCTGTTATTGCCCCTTTTTAAATTTCCTAGAATTTTCCTGCTCTATAATTTACCAGAAGCTGCATTTCTGCCCTAAAACGCACCTGGCCCTCCATAAAATAACATGCTGTTCCTTACTGATCCACTGAACAGATGCAGCAGAGACAGCAAAAATTAAGGCATTTATATCACCTTTGTGCTGCTCTAAGATTTTCTGCAAAAACGGCAATGCTTAGGATGAGATTCTTCCCCATATGCAGAACTTGGTGCTCCCTCTTGCTGATCATAAGGACATTCTCATGGGCCCATTTAAACAGCCTGTCAAGGAACCCCTGAATGGCAGCAGAACTCTGGTGTATCAGCTACTCCTAGCTTTGCATTTTCTGCAAATATGCCGAGGGCACACTTTGTCCAATCATTCAGGTCATTAAGGAATATGTTAAACAGTTTGACCTCATTATCAGCCCTTGGAGTATGCCATTAGTGACTGGCCTACAGATGGAATTTGTGCCACTGATCACAACCTTCTAATTCCAGTTCCCAACTATATCAGTACCCATTTCTCTAATCCATATTGCACTGGTTTGCTTATGAGGGTATAATGGAAGACATTGTCAAAGGCTTGCAAAAGTCAAGATAGAGAGCATCTGCAGTTATCACTCTGTTCGGTCAACTGAGACAATACTTTTATCCCAGAAGGCTGTCAGGTTGGTCAGACATGATTTCCCTTTTTGTAAATCCATGCTGACAACTCCCAGTCACCTTGTCCTTCTATTTCTCAAAGTAGGTTCCAAGATTATTTGCTCCACCACCCTCCCAGTACCCGAGGTGAGACTGAGATGCCTCTAGTTCCCTGGATTGTCCTTGAAGACTGAAGTGACATCTCTCTTCCAGTCATCAGGAAACTCTTTGATAACCATGACCTTCCAAAGGTAATTCAGAGTGGTTCACAAGGAAGCCTGGTCAGGCAGCCTGTAACAGACACCCACAACATAACCTATGTTGGAGCTGGATCACTGTCTGCTCCTGGAAAGTGGTCCATGCATTCACACTGCTTTCTCCCATCAAAGGTAACTCTCCTACATGCTGTCTTGATCTATCCTCCCTAGAGAGCCTATATCCACTCATAGCAACACTCCAAGGCATGTCAGCTATAAACCATGTTTCTGTAATCCCAATGAGACCACAGTCCTGAATCTACCCAGGAAACATTTGTTATGTCCTGCTTGCTCCCAGTGCAGAATACTGTAAGTGTACAGGCCTGCAAAGATGCACCCAGTCCTGCTGATTTCCCAGAAAAGGTACAAGTAGTTTTCCCCATAATGTTATCCTTCAAGCACTTACTTATGTACACACACTTGAGGTGGAACACTTTCAGACCTGATTTGTTCATTTAGACATGTCTTGTCCACACCATCCTGTACCACGGTGGTCCACTTGACTGTGTGTCATCATGCCACTTCCCTCTTATGTCAAGTTTAAAGTTCTCTGTACCAGCTCAGCCAGCCTCCTGACAGAGAGGGGTTTGCCCCACCTTTTGTCTCTTCATAATGGTCCTCCTCAAAGAAGATTCCATAGTCACAAAACCCAGTCTCTGTTATCAACACAAGCCACACAGACACCTGTTGAAATTCAGGATCCATCTGCTCCTCCTCAATTTCTTCCTTCTCACCAACAGAATCAAGGTGAAAACTACCTAGATCCACAAGCCCTTCCCCATTGCCCCCAGAGTCATCTGTCAGCTCAGATGCCTCACACTGCAGAAATGCAACCTGCAGAAGCAGTGTTTCACCATATCTTTAACCCAGCTATGCAATTACAGTATGACTTTCAAAAGAGCTGAGGAAATTTCCAGTGGGAACTGAACTCTCTTAGAATTACTTTTAAAAACACAACCATATTTATTCTGTTGCAGGTTAAATGTCAAAAGTTGCATGTGCCTTGCTAGCAAAAGCCAGGACTTCATAAGCTAAAACAAAGCTCTCAACACTCACATACAAATCACACATCTGCAAGTCTTCATGTAAAACAGTTATTCCACAGAAAGCATAATGAAAAACAACATTCCTTAGCTCTTTGGATTTCTCTGGAAGATTGGCAGATGAAATCTCATGTGAATTGAGATAACTTCGGAGACAATTTGAGAAAGTCGCCCTAGATCTAAGCTGTTTAGAACAGTGAAGGTAAATTAAATTTGAAGGTTCACATGGACCATATTCAGTCATAAATTAGCTCTTTTTTTTATTAAAAGGAAACAGAGATGAAACATTAATTATTACATCACCATTAGGTTTAAATTAAGACAGAAGGAAAAAAAAATCACAGAACACGAGTAGTCTACACATGGGAATGGTGGTGACATATGTTTCTGGTGGAAAGAGCTGAGATGGCAATGTCACTCATGAACAAATTAAGAGGTAGGTGATATGGTCCTTTCTATAGCTCTAAAGACTAACCCCACAAGCGATTTTTATAGTTATAAAGGAAAATACTCTGCCGATGTTATGTAAAATACACATAAGTATGCTTACACCTATGAATATACATATATCCATGCATAGATAGATTGATGTTCATATAAAAACGTATTCTATATATGTGTGTATATATGTAACCTGCTAGGTTGCATTTGCTGTTTTACCATTTAAAGGCAAAAAAAAATCCAAAAAGTTTCCCTAAGATATAAACAACAGCATTATCGTAATTGGGAATTTTATGAATATGTATTTTATATATAGAATCATAGAATACTTAGGGTTGGAAAGGACCTTAAGATCATCCAGTTCCAACCCCCCTGCCATGGGCAGGGACACCTCACACTAAACCGTATCACCCAAAGCTATGTTCAACCTGGCTTTGAACACCGCCAGGGATGGAGCATTCACAACTTCCCTGGGAAACCTATGCCAGTGCCTCACTACCCTTACATTAAAGAATATCTTCCTTATATCCAGTCTAAACTGCCCCTGTTTAAGTTGAAACCCATTACTCCTTGTCCTGTCACTACAGTCAATAATGAAGAATCTCTCCCAGCATCCCTGTAGGCCCCCTTCAGACATTGGAAGGCTGCTATGAGGTCTCCACACAGCCTTCTCTTCTCCACGCTGAATAGACACAACTTTCTCAGCCTATCTTCATACAGGAGGTTCTCCAGTCCATTGATCACCCTTGTGACACTCCTCTGGACTTTTTCCAACAGTTTTATGCCCTTTTTCTGTTGAGGACACCAGAACTGCACACAGTACTCCAAGTGAGGTCTCATGAGAGCAGAGTTGAGGGGCAGAATCACATCTCTCCACCTGCTAATCATGCTCCTTTTGATGCAGCCCAGGATGCTGGTGCCTCTTTGGGCTGCAAGAGCACACTGCCAGCTCATGTCCATTTTCCAATCGACCAACACCCCCAAGTCCTTCTCTGCAGAGCTGCTCTCAATCTACTCTCTGCCCAACCTGTAGCTGTGCCTGGGATTACTCCAACACAGGTGGAGGACCTTCCACTTGGCATGGTTAAACTTCATCAGGTTGGCATCAGCCCACCTCACAAGCATGTCAAGGTCTGTCCGGATGGCGTTCCTTCCCTCCAGCATACCGACCGAACCACCCAGCTTGGTGTCACTGGAAAACTTTCTGAGGGCGCATTCAATCCACTGTCCATGTAACTGACAAAGATGTTGAACAAGAACGGTCCCAACACTAATCCCTGAGAGACACCACTCGTTACTGGCCTCCAGCTGGCCATTGATCTATTGACCACAACTCTTTGCATGCGGCCATCCAGCCAGTTCTTTATCCACCGAGTGGTCCGCATATCAAATTGATGTCTCTCCAACTTAGAGACAAGGATGTCATGTGAGACAGTGCCGAACGCTTTGCACAAATCCAGGTAGATGACATTAACTGCTCTACCCCCATCCATTTGTTCCGTAGTCCCATCATAGAAGGCCACCAGATTGGTCAGGCAGGATTTCCCTTAGTGAAGCCGTGCTGGCTGTCACCAAGCACCTTGTTGTTTTTCATGTGCCTTAGCATGCCTTCCAGGAGGATCCACTCCAAGATTTTTCCAGGCACAGAGGTGAGGCTGGCTGGTCCGTAGTTCCCTGGTTCATCCATTATCCCCTTTTTGAAAACGGGGATTGCATTTCCCTTTTTCCAGTCATTGGGGACTTCACCTGACTGACATGATTTTTCAAATATGATGGCCAGTGCCTTAGCAACTTCATTTGCCAGCTCCTTCAGGGCCCGTGGATGGATTTCTTCAGGACCCATGGACTTGTATACATTCAGGTTCTTAAGATGGTCTCAAAACAGATCCTCTCGTACAGTGGGCCCAGTGTCTTCATTCTCACAGTCCCTGCGTCTGCCTTCCAAGACTTGCGTGGTGTGGTCAGAGCATTTGCCGGTAAAGACTGAAGCAAAGTAGTCATTCAGAACCTCAGCCTTCTCCAAGTCCTAGGTAGTCAGTTCTTCCGATAGCTTCTGGAGAGGGTCCACATTGTCCCTAGCCTGTCTTTTGTTTGCAATATACCTATAGAATCCCTTCCTGTTGTGCTTAACATCCCAAGCCAAGTTTAAAACTGACTGGGCCTTAGCCTTCCTAACCTGGTCCCTAGCTTCCTGGACAACATCCCTGTACTCTTCCCAGGCCACCTGTCCTTGATTCCTTCTTATATAAGCCTCTTTTTTCCATCCAAGTTTTCTCAGCAGCTCCTTTTCCATCCAAGAAGGTCTCCTGGCCCTCCTGCCACACTTCCTTCTAGTTGGGATGTATCGCTCCTGAGCATGCAGCAGGTGATCCTTCAGTATCAACCAACAGTCTTGGGCCCCCCAGAGCCTATAGTTCCAAGGGCTACATCCAATGGAACCTTACTGAGAAAGTTCCTGAAGAGGCCAAAGTTTGCTCTCTTGAAGTCCAGAGCACTGAGCTTGCTGCATGCTCTTCTCACTCTCCTGAGGATCTCAAATTCAACTATCTCATGATCGCTGCAATCAAGGCTGCCCTGGAGTGTGACATTTCCAACCAGCCCTTCCCTGTTGGTGAGCACGAGGTCAAGCATGGCACCTCTCCTTGTCGGCTCTTCTATTACTTGCAGAAGGAAGTTGTCTTCCACACAATTGGGGAACTTCCTGGATTGCTTGTGCCGGGCCGTACCATCTCTGCAACAGTTATCAGGGTGGTTGAAGTCCCCCATGAGAACAAGGGCCTGCGAGCATGAAGCTGTTCCTATCTGTCTATAGAGTGCTTCATCCACCAAGTTCTCTTGATCAGGATGTCTGCAACAGATCCCCACAATAATGTCTCCCACTGCTGTTCTCCCTTTAACCCTGACCCACAAAGTCTCTGTCGATTGCTCAGCTGTTCCTAGACAGAGTTCCATACTCTCCAGCCTATCCCTAACATAAATAGCAACCCCCCCTCCCTGCCTACCAGTCCTAGCTTTCCTCAAGAGCCTGTAGCCTTCCATTCAAACAGCCCAGTCATAGAAGCCATCCCACCACGTTTCTGTGATGCCTATGATATCATACCCCTGTAAATGTGTGCACATCTCTAATTCCTCTTGTTTGTTCCCCGTGCTATGGGCATTTGTATCGAGGCATCTGAGCCGAGATCCAGTTGAAGCCAGCTCACTGGCTGGAGTAGATGAAATATCTCTACATTGTTCCAAATGCTTACTGTAGGTGCTGGCAAATGACTGGGTGTGTTGAGATGGAACGATGCCCTCCTCCCCCAACACATCAAGTTTAAAGCATCCTTAACCAGTCTGGCAAGCCTCCCACCAAATCCACTCTTCCCTTGCTTTTTCAGACCAGCTCCACCAGCCCCCAGTAGACCTGGCCTACTAAATGGAGCCCCATGTTCAAGGTACCCAAACCCCTGATTTTATCACCACCTTTCTAACCATTCATTAACCTGGCCAATCCTCCTCACCTTTTTAAGGTCCAGTCCTGTATCCTGGAGAATTGAGGAAAAGACAATCTGAGCTCCAGAGCCCCTGACCACCTCTCCCAGATCTCTGTAGTCCTCCTGTATGTTCTCCGGGATACTGCTCTCTGTATCAGTAGCACCCACATGGATCGCTAGAGGTGGGTAATAGTCAGAGGGACTGACTTGAGCAGGGAGCTTCTCTGCAACATCCCTCATCCGAGCCCCTGGAAGGCAACACATCTCCCTTGAGACTGGATCAGGTCGACAGATGGGAGCCTCTGTTCCTTTCAGAGTCGAGTCCCCTACTGCTACGGCCGCCGCTTTTTCCTGGCAGCACCAGTAGTGATCTTCTTTACCAGCGCGTCAGGCGGTAGCTCTTTTTATGTTGGTCTTTTCTGTGACTGTTTCCCAGCTTCCTGGGTTAGCAGCCTCGTTTCCTGCACAGGCGACAGTTGACACGTCAGGCCCCTGTGCACCCTGGTCCCGAGGCAGCACTGCTGCTCCCTCTCAGCTCACCTGACACCTTTCAGCCCATCGACACCATCCCGCAGCTCAGCCCCCGCTGCAGGAGGACCTCCACCGGGGCGCACCGAGTGCAGCCCCGCCCATGGCGCACCCTCCCCTCAGCAGAGTAGTGCGGGCGCTCTCTACACCCCGAGCTCTGCACCGCATCCTCCCCTCTCATGGCTCTGTCTGGGTGCCTATGCTGACCACCGCCGGGGCAGCCAGAGCAGAGCTCCCAGACTGAGCCCGGGTCACATGGCAAGTGCTCACCATCCCGCTTGCCTGCCCGAGCAAATTGCCTCAAGCCGGTCCCGGTCGCTCACGCTCCCTGGGCAGTTTTTACCCAGTCAGGTTTGGTGCCGCCTCTCATGGCGCCGCCCCCTGTGAGTCAGCTCCTCGGTTCCGCTGAGCTGCCGGCTCCTGGGCAAGCCCTGTTGAGGAGTTGGGCTCCCTCAGTGCCTGTTGCTGCTCACTGTTGAAGGTACGGGATGCCGGGCCTCCCCCGATCAGGTGCTGCAGGCATCCCTTCTCCCAAAAGGTTGGTGGTTCGAGTCCACCCGGAAATGGTTCTTCCGTTTCCTCTGTGCATGGCAGGGGGGTTGGAGTTACATGGTCTTTAAAGTCACTTCCAACCAAAATGATTCTATGGAACCTTGCAAAGCAAATTCTCTGTTAGCCCCAGTTTCACTGAAACATGAGTTTGCTGAAATATCAGAAAATATGTCAGTGTATATATGTATTTATATGTTCATACAAACCGTTTTATAAGGGGACTCAGTCGAAGAGTCTGTGCCTCTACAGATCCTCCAACACTGGTGCAGCCTTCTCCATATTTTTAGTATGTGTCATCCATTCATGCCCAGACTTGCTCAATCATTTGTTGCTCTCTGTAAGCCTCATGAGAAAAATGTACAACTTGGGGCTGCCAGTACAATGGGAGAGAAAATATTTCCTTAGTAACAACCTGTTCCTGCTTCCATGGTGCTGCAATTGATTACGAGAGGTGTTGTACTTGGTTTTCAATCCCCTCTTGGCGTTACATGCACATTGATTAACACAGAATAGACCAGTTTCGCAGCCCGACTCATTAGAATAATACCAGCAGAATGAAATCTAATCTGCCTAATGGAAAAAGTTAACTAAGAAAGAATTTTGATGACTGCAAAGTAAAAAACAATAAAAAGAAAAACAAAACCTAAAGAAAATATCATAGCATGTTTTCATTCCTCTGTTTTCTCCTTAAATAGCCCATCAGCTGTCATCTCTCCTCACTCAGAAACCCTAAACCCCAAGATTCTGCTTGAGTAAATTAATTATTTAGTGAGGGACGGATTTCATGACACAGAAGTAGCTAAAATGCCCCAAGGAGATGATGAAACAGTGAAAACTGTGAAACTATCTTTGGATAAAGAGAGCAGAAAATAAAGCAGTTATTTTTAAGCTTAGTCCCAATTGAAGCTGGAAAAGAAACAGTCCTTCGTAGGGCAGTCTACTGTCTGCAGTAGTTACTGTATTTTGGCATTTCACATCCAGATTGGATTTCTCCTGTATAATGTGTTCCCAGAAGGGTACTATTTTTGTATCGAATAGTTTGTCTGCTTGGGAGATAATTTCTAGAGTGTTGGTGACTCTGAGATTTCTCACATGGTTTTCCAATTTCTGCTCAGTTTGAAGCAATCTTTCCTACTTGTTTGATGGAAACTATCAGTCAGTTGTGATCATTTATACTTCATATGAGTTACTGTGTATATCTAAAAAGCATCTTGAAGCTGGTATTAGATTTGCTTTTTTGGGTTGGAAGAAAAAAAAGGAGTTACTTTCCTAAAGTAGGTGTGGTTTTCTGCATGAATAAAACATTAAACTGAACAGGTGTTCACCTGACCATAATATCCTGTTCCAAACCTCTTGTGTGTCTCAGAGAAGTAAGAAAATTTAGACCCATCACACCAAAAAATAAAGTATTCCAGGTCAAACTGATAATTTTTTTCTTTTTTTTTTTTTCCTTTCTCCTAATGTCTTGGGTTCAGCAGTGGCAGCCATTTTTCTCATTCTTTAGTAGCTGGACAGTGCTGTGGTTTTGACTTTCAGCCTGGGAACAGCACTGATAACACTGATGTTTTCAGTTGGTGCTCAGTAAAGCTTACTCAGACCAAGGACTTTCTCAGTCTCATGCTCTGCCAGGGAGGAGGGGAAGCCGGGAGGAAGCAGAGACAGGGCACCTGACCGAAACTAACCAAAGAGGAATTCCATACCACAGCACATCATGCCCATTATATCAGCTCAGGGCATTTACCCATAAGGGTGAGATTGGGTCAGGCTGAGTATCGGTTGGCGGGTGGTGAGTGCTTGTATTCCCATCCCTTGTTAAAACTTCCCTTATCATTATTATTATTGGTGGTAGCAGCAGTGGTTTGTGTTAGACCTTGGTTACTGGACTGTTCTTATCTCAGTCCGTGGGAGTTACATTCTTTTGATTCTCCTCCCCATTCCCCTGGCAGCAGGGAGAGGAAGAAAGAGGGGGCAGGAGAGTGAGTGAGCGGCTGCATGGTTCTGAGTTACTGACTGGGCTTTAATCATGACACCTCACAATGTCCTGCATATCTGACACTGAAAGCACAGGGTGCCTGTGTTAAAAACGCCAAATAAGATAGGAGAACAGAGTGTAACATCATTCTTCTTTAGCTAGAGAAGAGCTCAGGTCTTGTATGTGCCCCTGCATATCCCCATACAGTGAGTTGATAACCACCGTTTGAAGGAAGGGAGTAAGCATTGAGAAACACTGATTAATTACAATGGGTAATCCTTCTGAAATCAGCACAGGGGATGTCACTGGGTGGGTAAAGCACTAAAGAAAAGCAACCACAGTCTTCCAAGAACTGGAAAGACCTACCTTAGTTAGACCTGATGTACAGGGAGGTGGTCGAGCACCTCTGGATAAGATATAAAAACAGTGGGTATGATAGCAATAACGGTTAAAAGTCAGGAACCAACATTTCAATGAAAGCAGAATCAGGAAGCCAGTAGACTGCATGTCTAAATTAAAATGGGATCTTAAAGATGGATATATGGAAGATTTATCTTAAGAAATAGATGAAAAGATATGAGGGTAGATTGCCACTGACCCAGGATCACAAACTATGTCCTTGGCTCCCTTGAGGCACCATAAATACCCCTGGAGTCCCACTGAGATCAAAAGCTCAAGATAAAAGATCCAAAACAAGGGAATTTAGAATTGATCCATGTTTCAGAGATATCAACACTTCCTGTAACATTAATACGGCAGAATACTGTGAGCTATAGGATAGATAAAATTGGCAATAGATTTTCTAGCAGAAAAATGTACTTTAAATGCACTTTAGGTTAACAGGAAGGAGATTTAGAAAGAAATCTTCAGGTTTTGCCTAAGACTCCCACTCTATGCCAACATCTACAACTAAACACAATCTTTAAGGTCTATTTAACTGAAATTAGGAGTGAATAAATATTGTCCTAAACTAAATTAATTAATCAATAAATTATTTGATGCCAAGAGAAAAAAAACTTAATCTTGACGTGGGCTGTACTCTCCAAACTCTACTGTTATCCGCATCTGCTTCTGTGTGTCGGCTGTTTGTTGATCATTTCTGTAGTAATTATCTATGTGATGATTTTGGACAGTACACAAACTCTTTGTCACAATCAATGAACACTGTGGAAGACCAACACGGGAAGCTGTAGCAAATGGTAGGACACACAATGATATTGTGTTCGTATTTCTTGCCTTCTAAAAAATCTTTATTTTCAAATGAAGGCTGCAATCTCAGTGGTATTCCCACCTCTACCCTATAGATTTAAGAGTTATGGGGAAAGACAGCTCCAGTGACTAAGGTATGATGGAAGAGAAGTCTGAAGTTCAGCTGTCAGACTGCATTGAGAATTTTGTGCAGCTCCTTGATTTTTCATTTTAAATGGCATACTGTTCTGTGAACATTGTAAATACACACATATTTTTATCTGGAAATTAGCAGTTATTGCCATACTCATCTCTTTTCATGTATAAGACATGCAGCTAATGAAGAAAAAAAAAAAAAAAAGTCGAAATAAGAATAACATTTTTGCCATACTGAAATACTGCAACAAGATGATATCACCAGATTAAACTCTTTTACCTTGAATTTGACATGAATAATTCAAGCCTTCAAATTATTGTTCACCCACATAACCTTGGCTGTCAGTCATCAAAGGCCACTCTTTCTGTCCCTGTCCAAATTTAATAGGTGTTGATTCCCCTCCTCCCCACTTTGCCTTTTCTGTCTGAGACTTAAATTTGCGCAACGTGCTGCTTAGCTGTGGCAACTTGTGTCTGTACAGGTCTCCCCCTGACAAACCTTGTCTCCTTTCATTTCATCAATATATGTTGACGATCAAGATACATGAAAGCTCTGCTGATTGTGTATTATTGAAGTAATAATGAAATGCCTTATTTGATCTCGTTTCTTTCATAGAGAAATAATAAATCCAACAAAAATTATTTGTAAACTAAGCAATCCAGATGATACTGTGGTTGCAGAATTTAAAAAGAAAATACACCCTAGCTCATAAACACAAACGATTATTTGATTAGCTCTTTTTATAAACACTGTTGGGGTCCAAGGAACACTGACGATAATCTTTCAATTTATAATTCCTGCAGGTTTAGATTCTGTACAATCTGTAAACAAGGAAAATATATGAAATAAATATACAAAAATTAATTCGCATCTTCAGTGGTTTTTAGATTGAAGTAGAAAATCTGATGTCGTTCATGTGCTTCTGAGTGTGAACTGAAATAAAAAAAATAAAACCAAGCAAATCCTACCCTTAATTTTTGGCTCAGCTCCAGCTCACAAATCAATTATCTTGCTTGATTAGAATACAGGATGACACAAAACTGTTTGTTGCGCAGCAATTCTCATAATGGGGTCCTGGCCCACAGCTGGGATTCCTGGGTGCTATTGACACAAGCACAAGTAAAGACATTATCCCAAGTGATCGTTTGCATGTCAGAGCAAACTCACTAGAAGTCAAAGGCAACAAACCAGATCGGAACAAGAACCTCCATCCAGAGAAAATGGCTTACCTGCCCTATCCCTGCATGTTACAATGTGTACAAAGCATGTTCCGGTTTCTGCATTTCAGCTTTAAATTTTCTTAACAAATCTATCTTTTCACCTCTTGCACTTACAGCTATACAGAGAGAAAAGAGAATATGGTCAAATAGGATTTCTACGATTTACTCATTTGCCTGGATCACCACCCAGGAAATTTCAGTGGTCATTCAGTTCATCTCATCTAGCATAGCAACATGACTGATGCACTGAAAGTAATTTAATTCTGGTTATCCTCAAGATAAGAAGCAAAGAGAAACACTTTACAGACACTTTATCCCTGGTTTAGGCAGTCACAATGCCCAAATTGTCTAAATTGAGAAATGACTCATTCACTTTTCCTGTTCCATTTAGGTCAGCTGTATACTTGCTCAGCTACTTCTGACACATAAAATCCCTTTGAGGCTGCAACCACATAGTGGTTCTGGCCCTTGAGACTCAATACAGTACAGCAGCAAGGCTGTCCTCAGTGACAGGAAAACATGGAATTTTTGTAGCTTCCTTTCTGTGCTTTTACTGGCAAATAAAAAAAGGACACAATCTGCATTACAAAATACTTCACAGCCCATTTAAAGACACAAGAAAATTATTAGGCTGTAAACACAGGTTTAATCTGTATTACATGACCTGTAATAGCTGCTTTAAATTCACCAGCCTATCTGGAAGTGATTCAAGTCAGTGATGTGGAAGTGAGCAACATGGGAGAAGGAGCACAATGGTTCAATGCTTAGATTGAAATCTGAAGTCCTCCAAATTTTGCCAGAGTAAGGAAAGACAAAAAACCCAAAACAAACAAACAAAAAAAACCAACCAAACAAAAACAAACAAAAAACCAACAACAAAAAAACCCCAACAACAAAAAAAAAACACCCCAAGAAAACCCCAAAACCAAACAAAAAAGACACCAAAAGAAAAAAAAAAACAACAAAAAAAAACTTTTTATTGTTTCAAATTCTTCTCACTAGACAGTTAATGTAGATGAGATACACAGCCTACAGCTTCACATTTTTAGTTTGGGACCACCAGTTTTCTATTTCGGGTTTGGCGATTTTTTTTATTTTTTCTTCAAGTTACATAGAAATAGGACAAGATCATTTTGTATATAATCCTGTTCAAGAGTCAAACTTCTGGAGCCCAGATCTTACAGATGCCTTACAGGTCTCATGATCAAAAATATCAATGAATATTTAGCCCACTAAATATTCTGCCTAAGAAATGAAAACTAAACCACTCCATCCGATCTCATGCTCTCATGGCTTTGGGGCCAATGGAGTAGTTCACTTTCACATTATTTACAGCAAACTCAGAACTTTAGTATTGATCTTTAAATTTATATACATTTTTCAAAGGTGCAAAAAAATCACGCTAGGATATTGGAACTGATGTCATTTTTCAAAAGGTAAATAAAATGCTCAGTGTGGGATTTTGTAGATAAAACAGCGACGAGGATTGCCACGCTTAAATAATAATGAGAAAGCTTCAGCTTTGTTTCTGTATGTCACCTGCAGATTTAACATGAGATGCAAGAGTGAATTTCCTCTAGAGAAACCAAGCTTTCTTTGTGGTTTATCATAATACTTTAGGTGTGACTAAAAGTAGACACTGTTGTCAAACAGCTGTCAAGGTGTTGAAACTTTAGCAATGAGAAATCTGAAAGGTGAGTTAAGAAAACAGGAACATAGGATCACTTTCTTATTAAAGATTAATTATTTTTTCTTTAGAAATAGACAAGGATTCAAGGGAAAGCATTTTGACTTGAACCTAAACCAGAAAAAAATGAGAAGGAAAGAACAGAAAAAGAAAAATTATAAAAATTGTAGAAGAAAAACAATAAAAGATAAATACAAATAATTTGGAAAGACTAATCTGAAAGCAGAAGTAAGGAGTGGAAAAAAGGGACAGAACAAATGTATTTCATCATCTCTGATCCAAGCAAATGTCTCAAATAAATACCAAGGGGGTTTCATAAAGGAATTGACAAAACACTAATAGTACAGGTAACAGAAGTATGGAAAGTATGCAAAGATTCTAGTTACATATGCAAGGACACAAAAAAAATAGAGTACAAGTACATCATGAAACCAGTGCAACCCTATACATTAGCACAGCTTCCAAAGCTTCTGTTTCTCTGAAAAGAGAGTGTACTAACGGAAGGAAAAAGCTGCTAAAATCTCAGCTCCTAAGAAACCATCACCTTGTAATTAAAAATAAAATTTCAGACTTAAAACTTGTGCCTTGAACTGGAAAAACAGTCACTGGGAAATCATGAAATCCTGCAAAGTCTCTCATACAACTGTAATTTTTCTTATTCTGCAATTGAATTATCAGGTCGTTCTTAATATTTTAATCTCCAGTTATTTTTTCCCTGTGAGCATTAATTCATTTTAACCCTTAGTGGGGAAGGAAACACATCATACTTTCATATCACTTTCTGTTCTCCCTTGTGCAACGTGGAAACCTGAGGCTTATTTACCATCCAAACTCTGCAAAACTTGTCAAATGTAAGGGCTTTTCCATAATGCTCATCACTGCTGAATCCGAATGTCTAGCAGATATGCACAAACACCCTTGCAACCCCTCTGTGAGGCAGAGGGTATTTCTCACTCTCTTTGAATCTTATATTGAAATGAGCCACTAGGTCTTATTGATAGGCAACATGATTCAAGGGCCTGTTTTAGACTGGAAAACGTCAAAAGACTTTCCCTTTTAAATTCGGATTTGAACCACTCAGTGTATCAAGAAATTGTTGTCATTTGGTTTACATCAGCTCAGAATACACCTGGGTTGGCCACTATAATACAAATTCCATCATTTTATGCTGTATAATATTTAATGGAATACTGTGATAATAAAGCCTAACTAGTACTCTGACAAAAAAATGGAGCTGAAACATGCTTTGACAGTAAGATCAGTGAGGGTCTATTCCCCAGAGTTAGTTTGTACATAGTTACTCTTTTTTTGAAGCTGAAGATAAATTACTGACCTTTATCTTCATTTGCTCCAGAGAGTTGTTGACTTCACTCTTACAGACACCACCTAAACAGATCTTACTCAGGACAGCTGCGTATATCTCCATAAGTTAGAACTAATTGAAAGAAATGACCACTCCTGTATATTCATGCCTAGATTGGCTCTTTAATATCAAGACAGCGGAAAATATCTTACCTAATACGCATGTCTCAACTCCGCTTGTTAAAGCTAAACCAATTATTTGTTGCTACATAAAAGCCTGGCATCATGAAAGAGAGACTCATCTTAAGTGAGGAGGCTCTATTTCTCCACCAAAACTTCTCTTAACACGCATTATGCGATAATGGTATATTACAAATAGCACATTACTCACAGGCCAGTTTTGACCATTTCCATTCCTGTTTCTCTTTTAAATTATTTTTTATGTGCTCTTCATACAGAAAGCAAAACAGATAAATAAGCAAACTGGCATGCAGTTACACAACGCATTCTTCTCTGTTTTGATTAGGGACTGTCTTAAGATCCTAGTTTTCCTACACCTTGTGATAAACATTCAGTGGAGTCTGGTATCTTTAAGGAACCTTGAATGTAACACGGGGATGGCTTGCATTTCCAATCAGGGGATCTCTGGCATCTGGTCAGAGTTTAATTCACATGTCTTAAAACACTTAATATATAGTGGCATTCAAGCTGAAGCTAATCATTTGCAGTCTGCCCATATAAACAGTACAAGTAAAAAATGCATCAATTAATGAGCCTGAATTAAACCTCAGTTAAATCAGTGTACAACATATGCAAATAACTGTCCCTGACATTTATAGGCTTACTTTGGATTTACCGCTAGTGTAACAGATTGAGATCTGTCCCGGTTGGAGAAATCCCACACACAGCTACAGGCTGGACAGAGAAGAGATTCAGAGCAGCCCTGCTGAGAAGGACTTCAGGGTGTTGGTTGATGAGAAAATGAACATGAGCCTGCAATGTGCGCTCAGAGCCCAGAAAGCCAGCCGTATACTGGGCTGCATCAAAAGGAGTGTAACCAGCAGCTCAAAGGAGCTCCTCTACTCTGCTGTCGTGAGACCTCACTTGGAGTATGGTGTGAAGTTCTGGTGTCCTCAATATAAAAAGGACGTGGAACTGTTGGAAAAAGTCCAAAGGAGGGCCATGAGGATGATCACGGGACTGGACCACCTCCAGTATGAAAACAGGCTGAGAAAGTTATGTCTGTTCAGCGTGGAGAAGAGAAGGCTGCATGGAGACCTCATAGCAGACTTCCATTATCTGAAGCGGGCCTATAGGGAAGTGGGGAGGGACTCTTTGTTAGGGACTGTAGTGACAGAACAAGGAGTAACAGGTTTAAACTTAAACAGGGGAAGTTTAGATTGGGTATGAGGAAGAAATTCTTTACTGTAAGGGTGGTGAGGCACTGGAATGG
>JANRGW010045405.1:0-23750 GCA_024733675.1 Psilopsiagon aymara | reverse complement strand
ATGAGGAAGAAATTCTTTATTGTAAGGGTGGTGAGGCACTGGAATGGGTTGCCCAGGGAAGTTGTGAATGCTCCATCTCTGGCTGTGTTCAAGGCCAGGTTGGACAGAGCCTTGGGTGACATAGTATAGTGTGAGGTGTCCCTGCCCATGGCAGGGGGGTTGGAACTGGATGATCTTAAGGTTCTTTTCAACCCTATATATTCTATGATTCTGTGATTCTAACTGGGCCCTGCGGTATCCATGAAGTCAGAGAGATTGTCTCATGTAGATGGAAGAAACATTTAAGGCCCAGAGGGAACCACAGTGGCAAGTCAGGATGGTGCTGTTGGGGAACAGAGCTGGTGCTCAAGGGGTGCTTGGTGAACTGGTAGCCACTCAGCAGTGCTCAGCGTACTGGGTGAATCTCATCATTGTGGTCTGCTTGACTGCCTGATTGTAAGTTAAGTCATAAAAGATCTTCTGTGAAAGCACAAAGAACTGCAAAAACTTGAAGTATTGTGAAGTATTGTAGTATTAAGGTCCATCTGAAAAAAATCTGTGATTTATTCTTTTCTCTATCGAAGGTTTTTCTTACAGAACATTACACAAAATATTATTGTAGAGATTATTTCTGTGGTGTATAGAGAACTCTACCAAGCTGGGAAAGAAAGTAATTATATTGTGAATAGAGGATAACAGAAAATGAGTGTTTAATCACATCAGAACATAGTTTTTAGTGACTGGTGGTTTAAACCAAGTTTTCAAAGTCAGCGTGATTGCACTCTATGATGATATGTGGCAGCATCTGGAAATCACCTTAGAGCAAGATTTGATGAGAATTGATTGTAGCAGCATCATTGCAAGTTTGTTATCTGATGGGTGCTAACTCATGGCAGGTGTTTGTTTATCTTGATTAGATAATGCTGCAAAGACTTTTACATGGCTGGAAAAAGGAAGAGATTGTCTCATTGCAAGAAGTGCATGCTGACAAGGGATGTGTCAGTGCTAGTTAAAAGGGAAGCAAAGTTTTGTGTTTTGATGCATTTTAAGGAGAAGAAAGGAATAAATTTGGAAGTTACATTGACTGGAAAGTTTTGGGGTATTTTGTCCATGTTTTCAACTTAGGTTTCAACTACTGGTGTGTTTAGTGCATGCCTCAAATCCAGTAATACTGTTGTATACTTCTGTGAATGTTTAGCAGGTATACTTGTGGAGGGGATTCATATGCGTACATTCATGTTATGATGACAGTGGTAAAGGAACTTGCTAATAGAGCCAGAGAGATGGAAAGCGTTCAGAGAAAGTGGAAAAGTAAAATAATAATATTCTTATGTATTTTTATCTTCCTTCTAAAAGGTTTCTATACTCATATCCTCTTGGAAAATATGAATCTGACATGGTGAGTGATAGGAAATGATGAAGGATACTCTGCAGACTAATGGAAATCTACTTTCAAATCAAGTTTCTGGCGTGGTTGTGTTACAACTGGAAGTTGGTGCCCATATTGCACTGCACTAGCTATTCCAATGCGTTTATATACCATAGTTTCAGTAACTATCTTTTGATGGGTAGAGGCTAATTAGGAATAATAGAGGTATTCCTAATCTCTTAGGAGATGGCTATGTTGTCTCAGAAATCAAAACACAGAGTTTTATTTAAAAAAAAAATGTTATTTTCCCTTAAATAGAAAGAGATTAAAAATTGAACCCATAAAAATAGAGGACTAAGATTATAGAACTCCCATTACTTTGTTTTTTTAAGAACATAAATGAAGCTGTAGAGCTGCACTTTTATTTTGCATAAATTGCACTGACCACAGTTGTTCATTGAGTAACTGCAGCCGCTAGCCAGAGAGGTTTTAAAAAAACTAAAAATCTGAGTATTTTAAAATATCCCATGTACTCTGTAACTGTAATTAAAAATGAAGTCTTTTAAATTAGTTCTTCAGGAAGAGTTTTTTTCTATTTTTATGAAGTACAGAGGGGTAGAATTTGGTAAAATTTGATTCATATATATACTGATATAGTTTCTGTAAATGTTTATGTCTTTATAAAACACTTACTAAAGCAGCAGCTAGGCTGTTTTGTGAATACTGGAGGCTAGAAGAATGACTCCCATCAGATTCCTTGGGATTTTTTTCCTGAGAAAATATCTTGTAGAAAATGTAATGGTACTTGAATCCACATTACTTGCGGAAGTATTGCCTACTTATGCCTGCCTGCTCGCTCCCTCCATTGCGGTGTCACACACATAAAGAAAAAACACTTCTCTTTATTAATTCAACTACCACAACGCATTTGTCTTAAGTCTTATTTTCAGTCTCATTATATTCATGTGCTGAATGATATCAGCTATGAATTCCTGATATTTCATTCTGTGTGCCACCCATAGAAAGCAAAGAACAGCTTCTCCTGAACAATATCGCAGAAAAATAAAGCAGAAAACCTTCATAACCAGATATGGTTAACCACATGCTAACCACAGGTTTTCTCAGGCAGTCAGTTTGTAAAAGTAAGATTTAAAGGAATGTGTTATTTTTACCTGTGATGGCAGCTGTGTGCAAATCTAATGCTTACTATGGCCGTGGAATAAAGTGCTGAGATTCCTACCAGTTATATTTCTTTGTGCCCTCTAGGAGTATGTTTGAAGAACATATTAAAATGCAGTATCTTGGCAGACTTCATAGGAAATAGAAAGCAATGGAGTTACTTTGCTAGAGGTCATGTTTGTTGCAACACCAGGAAGACATGCTAATGGTGATCTTTGGAATCTCAAATTGACATAAGAGCTAAAAGAATCAAAGCATAGAAACCAGATTCCCCTGTGTTGTAAACTGGCATAACTCGAATGGCTAAGGGCAAAAAGTATACAAGTGGGTGATGAGATTTAAAAGGAAATGGTGGGATATCCCAAAGAGCTGTCAAAATAGTCTAGAGGTAAAGATCAGAGGGGCAGAATGGTCCTGCTTTGTTCCCTGGTGTGCTTTCTGGTTTTGTCAGCCAAGGCCTTTATGAACAAGTGGGGCCCTTGGCAGAATGCTTTGGATGTCAGTGATGCTGCCTAGTTAGCTGGGTTGTCATTTACAGATCCTTCCAGCTTTTCTGTGGTTCTTTGGTACTTTAAAATAAAAAGGAACCCCCAAACCCCCAGCTGTTTCTCCTCAGTTTGATAGCACCTCTGCAGCCACTGACTACTGCCCTCTCATGACTTCAGAGTGCAGAGGGTAGTCTTGTGCTTTCTTATTTTAACTTGATGCTTTCCATTTCCAGTGTGAACTGATTGGGTTAGCCAGTGTTTTGTTTGTGGAGCAGCAATGAATGTTATGGCTTCTTTCTTTAGGAAGTTTAATTGTTGCTTCATAATAAATAGACCTATATCCCAAACAAAACCTGGATCTGAAAGCCCCCTAATTTTGAGGAGGCTTGTGAATAGGTTCTGTTCTCAGATTAGCTACTTTGTTGTTATTAGAGGTAACCAAATACTTCAACTTCAGAATTATTACTATTTTCCCCTTTTTAATCCATAAGTAAGGACATTATAATCTTTCTGATTGATACAGTTTCTTCTGTGTATCTCTCCATATGTGTTGTCCATCCACTTCCTACCAGGTATGCTTATCTTGTATTTCTATGCAGACTAAGAAGGTGAAGTCCCCAGCAGTCTGGATTACAGCAGATGTAGTTTGTGACTTCAGAGATACCTCTAGATACTTCAAGTATGAGCAATCAAAATCTTGACTCATCTTCTCCAGAGAGTGAGTCACAAAGACTGTGCTTTAACTGAGACATTTGCTTCTTCCTACAGTTAGCAGGGACTGAGAACTTCATAGGGACAAAAGCTAGCTCCTAAATCATCCCAGAAGAGATGCCATCTGTGATAATTGCAGGATGTCCCAGAATTTGTTTTTCTTTTTTCCCTCTTATAGTCTTTCTATAATCAATTAGTATATTTATTATTTATTAATAGATGCTTCCTCTGAGCACAAGAATATAAGAACTGTACTGAGCAAACCCAAAGATGGTCTAGTCCCCATAATCCTATCTCCATCCACAGTGACCAAGGAAGACATGTTTTTATGGTGAGGCAGGGAGCTCTAATCTATATCCTATACTGAAAGGCTGCAGGCTCCTAAAATGAGTTTTAATCAAATAGGTTTGTGTCTTCCCTGTTAATTGATCATGGAATTCCATGCTGCCATAGTTCATGTGACAATGAATGTAGTTTATGCCTTTAAAAAACATGAGAACTACTTGAAATGTCAACATACCAAGATATTTTGTCTGCTGTGTTTATTATTTAGTTACCGATTCAAGATTTTGCATATGGTTTAGATCATCAAGTTCAAATAAGACTTAAATATACCTAATGGCTGGCTAAATTGGTTATATGGTATTTATGTCAATAAAGAGTAAAATTATATTACAGAAAAACATGAGTAGGCTGAGAGAGCTCAAATTGTCATTATGATGAGAATTACTCAAAGAAAGCAATTAAAACTCAAATCCATGACTAAATTGCTATTGGTTCTAAGTACAGTGAATCCAATTGCACATTATATTATAGTGTACTTATGATCGTGGGTGCTGTAGCAGACTGTCTTGTCAATATGCCGTCAATAGAGAATTAGAAAAACAAATTATCATCGCACTGAAATAATACAGAAATTCCAGTCAGCATTCCTCCAGGCTTCTAAATGGCCAGAAGAGATGGAAATGAACTGAAATCTGCATATGAACTAATGTTACAGACTGCGATTTTATATTTCACCTTCATCACAGAAATGTATATAAACTCATAAACCACAGGTTCTGCTTACACCCCCAGACTTTCACTTATGGTCATTCCTATGAAAGCTAAGTTCCATGTTAGCAGTGGTACCATGCAAAACAGTGATAGTAGTGGATGGAATTTCATTTCATAAATGTAAACTGTAAAGCTTATTATAAATAATGATGTAACTACAGCTTTTATACACAGAAACTGAAAGCAGCGTGGAACACAGCTGCTTGTTGTATTTCTGTAAGTCTTGAGGACATAGAACATAATCCACTAAAATTAGCATTGATACTTATTTTTTATTATTGTTATTTTATGAATTATGGCACCGAAGAGAAAGACGGTAGAGCAAAACCTTTAGGTGAGTCCCCAGTCATCTCTTGATAGATTTATAGATTTTCCTTAATGAAAATTTAGTAATGTTTATATTTTGATTGTATCCAAGTAAAGCAGGACATGAAAGGATAGAAGCTGCAGGAATTCCATGCAATATCCAAATAAATGATTCTCAAAATTAGATATCAAATCATAGAATGGTTTGAGTTGGAAGGGACTGTAAAGAACATTTTGTTCCAACCCCAGTATAGAGCAGTAAATATTGTATCATTTTCTCTTGAAATTGTAATGGTATAAAATACTGGAAAACCTGGAACATAGATGTGGGTTTTTGTTGTTTCTTTTTTTTTTTTTTCCCCCAGAAATGCTTGGCTTGGTTGTTTCTATTTAGAGACGTCTACTAGAAAAAGGGATTTTGCTGTGTTCTTTCTACGCTTAGGAACCTCTGACATCTCTAGAAAATATATCCAGTCATGGTAAAGTAACATTTGCAGCATTATAAAGGACAGTTACTCCATGGCAGTAGCACCAACAAGAAGTTGGACTGTTGCTGTTGTAGTAAGACAGAAAGTAGCTTCCAAAGCGGAGATTACTGTGATAATTCAACTTTTCTTGAGTGACTAATGCTATAGTGCTGTGAACTTGATCTCTAATCATGGTAATATTAATGTGGTTTGGGTTTTATTCAAAATATCTTATGCTACCATTATTCTGATCCTTATACTACCCCCAGATCAGTCAATACTGGATTGCAAGAACTACTTATCTCCTCATAGTCACTCAGTTTAAACAAGGAAGAATTATGTAGCTTTAAATTTATTTTTTATAATGTACATTGAATATATTGGTCTAGGGGATTTCTTTTCTTTGACCTTGTGCAAAATATATCTGAAGCTTTTTTGTATCTTTTTCAAGCAGGCTCAGAGCCTAGCTGATGAGTTCATTCTCTAAACTGGGTTTTCTGTCTTGCATGGATAGTGTCTGGACATAACCCTGGAGTTAGAGGAGTTCTGCTCTAGGTGGTTACAATGTTCTAGCCTGCTTGCAGAGCAAGTTAAAAAATCCCAGAGGTATTTGGAGTTTTACAGGGATTTGCATTTACAATAATAATTGGAGGGGTATCTCCCCATTTATCTGAGAATCAATAGTTTGCAGTCAAGTAGAAATATAAAAGAAAGCTAATTAGCCTTTATAAAATGAATTCATTAGGTTTGCAAGGTACAGCAAACACTTAAGAAAGAAGAAGCTACTGGTAGCTTGCAAAGGAGAATACCTTTCTTTTTTGTTTTGCAGAAGAGGATGAGCTTTGAAAAATGTCTTTACAGATGTGGCAACAAAATAAGTCAATGTTTTGTTTTCATTATGTCTGCCTCATTTTCATTAGTTCTGTATAGGCTTTTTGAATCTTTATTTTGACTCTGAATCTGATTTTTTCTCCAGTATGGAAAAATTGATTTATGGTAAGACAAATTTAATTTCTTTTCACCTGGTTTACGCAATGGAACCTGTGCAAATTGGATTTCACTCATAGCTCAGTCACAGGAACAAATTGATGTGCACCTCTATTCATAATGGGCATGAATACATCTCCTGATATCTATTTCCTCTATGCCTGTTCGTCAGGTTTTCTCCTCATTGCCTAGATTCCCTCCGCAAAGTCCAGAAAATAATACAAGCAGGTTTTGTATTGTATGGGGGGTCTAACTTAAAATTGAACTTCACAGGATGTGTAGGACATAGGATGAACATAGAGCAGCATTTTGACATCCAGGAGTGCACTCAGTTTTGAAAAGCAGTTTTTGATAGGAAATGCTAGTCTTTATGACTCATTAAAGTAATGGAGATAGGGGTTCAGAGGATGTATATGCAGATATTTTACCCATGATAAGAACTTTCAAAAAGAAACTTATGTAGCTCTGCTACTAAAGTTAAAAGCCAATTGCTTTGGTGTGTTATCTCTCTTAGAATTGTGTTTCTTGGCATCAGGGAGATAGTCTTTGTGTCCAAGGTTGCTGGAAGTGAGTTTTCTTTGTGTGTATCCTCTTAATATGAATGTAAACTTGTCATTCATTTTGTCTGAAGCTACAGAATACATGTTTTTTTAGCATTTTTGAGCATGAGTGATGTTGAAGCTTCTGTGTGTCAGGCAAGCAAGAAACCTGATTTTAAGTATTGAGAGCAACAGAACTTAAGAAAGGCCTTCTCAGAGTATTTCTTTTACTTACTGCTGAAAAGAACAAGTATCTTCTGTAGCTTTTTGGTTTAACTTTTCATTAAATTTCTCTCTTTAATTAGCCTTTCTCAAAGAATTAATTCAAGACTGTCTTAATTGCATTTAATGGTTACTTATTTTTGCCTCTGTTTAATGTACTACTGCTATTGAAACATTGACCTCTGCTGGAGGTATTAGCAGACTGCCAGTCGTGTGATAATTAATGGATGTTCTGTGGATGTACAAATAGTTTGTTGAGGGAGTAACAAGATTACGTTGCTGTTCCTTGGAGTCCTCCAAAACTGTAAATATTTAGCTGGCAGTAGATGCCAAAACAAAGATTAAGAGAATTTGCTGTCCTAAATATCCTGATGGGTCCCGGCCTACCATTCTGGTGTTTGATCAAGCAGAACTGTCCCAGCCAGAAACAGGATGATTTGACAGTGTTTATATCCCCAGTGATCTGTTATATATGGCTCTAATTAAAAATAATCCCAACCTATCAAAAATGCTTTGTTTCCTGTTACTAAACATTCACAAGTACATTGAAGTGTCCACTCTTGCCAGCTGATTCTTATAATAAAAAGAGGCTTCAGTGGATGATATGCCTAAGGGTAGATTTTCTCAGAAGAAAAGCAGCACAGCATAAATCCAATTAGCCAGCTAGGTTTTGCGTTCTCTCTTGTACCACACACAAACTGTTTTGTGTGACTGGATCCTCCTAAAAGCTTGAATATAATTTTTTCTGTCACTTGAAGAACTTATTTATTTTTTACATCTGAAAAGGGTACAGAGCCATCTGTGGATCATAACCAAAATCCTTTCCAGTAGCACATAGCAAAGTGACTGGGCTGGATTTCAAGGGGGTTCCAAAGGTACCGTGGAAAGTGCAAATGAGTCCTCATAACTGAGGAGTAGTGAGTGTTGTCTAACCTTTGATACCCCAAATAGCTTCAGGACTTCATAACCTACTGCACATAGCTATCAGATGTGATAAAATCTATGTCCAGCCACCATGTGCCTTATTTTTGCCTTCCTCCTTCATTTAATATAAGAAATATCAAATCTCTTCATAAGGCACATAGTGGTGTGCAGGCACTTCTAACACCCTGTGGTCCCCGTGTATATAATCTTTTCTTTATATTGTATAGCCATGTTTGCTTGATTTTTGTCGTGCATTAATCATAATAAACTGTCCCCAAGTTCATTGCTTGATAGTAAAATTTCTGCTTCAGTTCATGATATTGCCACTGTTTATTGTATGCAGACATGCTGTTTCAGTTGAAAGTAACAATTTTTAATAAAGAATATTATTATTTAATTATGTATTATTATAATTAATAATAAAACAAATATTTTCTAAAAGTAAATATTTGAGGGATAGAGATTAAGTGATACAGGATTATCTTCTACAGATTTAACATTACTGAATACCAGTACATTAGTTAAGGATGTTTATAGTTGCATTATGCGTGAAATACTGGATGCACCTTCTGTTTCATCCCTAAAATGCAAGCAAATCATCTGATTTTGTAGATTTTAAAAAACCATACAAAGCCTTCACTGCTGTACTGTTTCCAGAACACAGCAGGCCTCCTCTCTTGTCATATATAGGAGAGAACTTCTCTACAGTGTTTAATCTCCTTTACATTACAATACATTACAATAACCATGTAAAAATTATGTTTATCTTAGTTTTATGTTGTTAGAGGCTGTGTTCTGGTTCAGTTCCTTAGACAGTGGCTCTGTTTGGAGTCGTATTTTATCAACAGTGTATGATTTGGATGAGTATTGAGGTTTGGAGGGTTTTTCTTCACTGTAGAATTACTCCAAATATTTCCTCTTCAGCCTTGCTGGCTACTGCTGTGAGGACAGTGTTTTGTTGGTTCAATACCCTTCTTGATGGAGCTACGTTTTCCCTAGCTGTGACCGCTGGATAATTCTTCCTCTCTTTGTGATCTCATTGTGCAGCTGCAAGTGAGGAGGGGTATAGCAGGTGGACAGGAGATGCCAGGTCCTCCCCACCCCAAAAGAAGCTACCAATGCAAAATATAATCTTGCAGGAGAGGTTAAAAAATATCTTGTGGAAGGAAACAAAGCAAAAATAAAAACCGTTTTGACCTGCGCTAAAATTCATCATTCTTGTTGCACACACTGCAATAGTAGAGTACTAGTCCTCAATCTGTTTTATTTCTACAAGCGTCTTATACAGCACTATCCAACACGGTGAAACTTCCTGCTGTAGGAAGAAGCCTATCTCATTCATTTAATACTCTTCATAGTTCTAAAATGTTTGGATTGATATTACATAAACCCAATTCCATCCTGTTCTTGGGAATGGTATCCAAAGGCAAATAATACATTTTGTTGCCTTTATCTATATATTTAATGTGCATTAAAAATTTGCAACTGAAAATATGTGTGAAAAAGCTGGATCTTCTTCTGCTTGTATGTATGGGTATGGCAAGTGTAATGTAAGAATTAATGTCCTTGTACACATGTATGCATTAGAAAGGCAGTAGCGTGGAAATTTTATAACTTCTCTTTGAAGGAAAAATATTGTTTCTAACTGAAACTAACTTTGACTGCTGAGGAGTGGAAGAGATTAATACAGGGTGTCATTTGAAAGTAGAAGCCTGGAAGAGCCTGCTCTGAGTCCTGTACAAATGAAAAAAAAAAACCCTCATTAAAAATGAGCAAGAATTACTGAAAAAGAAGAAACTGACGAGAGGAGACACTGCTGGAAGTGTTTCCCTTTTGAAAAGGGTGGGCTGGAGTTTTCTGAGAATGAGGAAAGCCTTTCTGCTAGGAGGAAGAGGCACAGTGTGTGTGAATCTGTGGAAGAGATGAAGAGCTGTCCCAGGGGCAATCACCCTTAAGCATGTTTAGAAAGGGGTGTGCTGAATTTTCGGGAGGGATGGTGTCACAGTGAGGTGGGTGTGTGTGTGTCCATGAACCTAGCCAGGCAGGATGTTCATAGGGATTTTATGCTGAGCTGAATATGGAAAGAATCAAAATACTGTTTGTATCTGAATGTCTCACTGAATAATTCCAATCCAGGGTGCTGGGTAACCTTATTTGAGCAGTTCATAATCTATTAATTTCTTCATGTGTATTAATAAACTATTTGTTCTTTGCAAGTGAAGGTGTAATCACAGGTGAGAACTTCAGGCTCATCTGATTTTAATTATTTTTTTTAATTTCCTTTTGGAAGTTTTTGCTAACAGCTCTAAGATGCTCCTGTTAAGCTACATTTCAGAGAGTTAAGGTTTGAAGCCCTAGCAATGTTGTCTGTTTGCTACACAAGAAGGTTAAGTTTACATAGAGAAAATAACAGGTTTATCCTAGAAACAGCTTCTGAATTTTGTTTTAATTTTGAGGGTGCAGGGTGTTCTGGAAAGCTGTTCTGATCTTGCACATTTGATTTCCTGAGCGGGGGGAGTGGGTAGATTGTAAAGAGGAAACTGTTCTTTTTTATTTATTTTGCATGTCACACTGTTTAATTCTAGATGCCCATGAGAAAAAATGGCATTAAATCAAAGGCACAAGATGCCAAATTCATTTTAATAAGAGTTCACTGAAAGCCTGAAGGTGACAAACTTCAGGAAGTGTTAGGGAATATGTGCAAGCAAAAGGAAACTTGTGACTTCAATAAAGAAATCTCAGCAACATGCCCTCCGAGGAGTCTGTAACAGCTCCTCAGAAGATTTATACCATCGCATTTCTTGAGCCCAGGCATGCCATGCAATGTGCTGTGCAGCAGCCAAATGGAAGCATTGAAGATGGAAGAATCTTTTTGCCTGTGATCTCCCTGTGACCAAACGTGCAGCTTCTCAGATAGCTCTCAAGCCAGATTTTGTCAGCATGACCACTGTCTGGCTATTGTCCTTGCACTGCAGCTGGTTCAAGCTGGGCATGAGGAAAATGAAAATTCTGTCCTGCAGTTCTGCTGGTGTTAGATGGCATGGAAAGAGAGATTTCTGGCTTGTGTAGCTGTCAGCTCACCACATGGGAAACTTTCATGCGCTGATGCACATTGTGTGAAGGTTAATGTAAAAACTCCATGTCGAATAGCCAAGTTTGTCTGGTGGAAAACCTTAGGGCTCACTGTTGCTGATAAGGCTGATGTAGATAGACTAATGCTAAAAGACTGCACAGGGGTGAGGGGGCTGTATGTTGTGTGTAGGCTTTTTGAACAGAGGAGTCAGCCTGCCTCTCTTAGCAGCTGACACAGGCAATCATTTTAATGAGCTAGAAACACTTAAAGAAAAATAGCTGGAAAGAAGCAATTGAAGACTCATTTCAAAAGAGTGGTTGTTTATTGCTGGAGATTAATTGTAAAATATATCTTATATTTAACAGGCTTGTTTGGTAAGCAAAACCGGGGCTACTTCAGTGCTTCTGAGCACAGAAGATCCGTAATAACAAGGTTATACTAGGCCCCAAAAGCTTTTATCCTTCCAGACCCAGATCTGACTAAATGAAAGTCTCTATTTCATCTTCCATTTGAAAACCAGAATATATTAAAAAAAAGTCAGTAAAAGCCTTTATATCTAACCAAGGCTTTCAACAGATCAAATGTATTTCCCAAAATAAAGATAACACAGAATGTTAGTTTGTGAAGCCTTGAATCATTTTGTATTTCAACCACTTAATATACTTCAAACGCACATAGACAATCAGGACAAGAAACCGGCTTGGAAATTATAAGCAAATTACAGCTCTTCAAGACTTCCTATAAATTTTTCCCCCCAGCTGCATTTAAATAATAAGAGCTCTTCCTTATTTTGGACATTGTTGTTTTCATGTCTGCTTTGAAACCATTCATCCTACATGTGAAATTGAATAGGCTAGTAATTAGAGCATTTCAAAGCCATGTCTGAACTTTTCTGGTATTCCTTAGCTGCAGAATAGCCTTTGCATATATCTAGTCTGCATAAAATTCTAACCAGAAGTTCACCAGCAACTTGGGCGAATGCCATCTAGTGATACCCATAGGAATTATAATGTAATAATGTGACTTTCAGATGGAGACACATGATACTCACTGAGTACTACTCATATAAAATAATTTGGCCATTTATATATATATATTTTAAATGTGAAACTTGCAATTTTGGTTAAATTTTCTTTAACAAATCATAACCTGCAAAACTGTGCAAAGGCTTTTCAGTCAAATGTGTTTTTTGATTGCTAAGTTGGTTTTCCATATGTAAGGGGCAAGGCAAATTCTTAAATGTCTCAGTCATTATCTGTGCTTCTGAACAAATTTGCCTCTTGTACTTAGTGAGAACCGCATTCTATTGAGGGTAGTTTAAATGTTATGACGCACAGCGCTGGTTAGAAGCAGTAAAATGAGAATTAGTTTATGAAAAAAGTACATTTTGACTGATGAAAACTCATTACACCTTAATTATAAGTCTGTATTTCTTAGACAAATAGTCTCTGTGGTTTTGGTATCAGGAAGTGTAGACAGATATGCTTTACGGTGGCAGATATGGACATCCCACAGCTGAGAAGTGAGGCGACATTGCTTTGAGTTGGCTGTATTTCTGTGGCTTTTGGATCACCTGGCTTCTTCTGTGATATCCAGCAAAATTACTTTGTAATTAAATTTGTTCTTAGTAATTTCTAAGGCCCTTGTAGCAACCTGAAAAATCTTTTCACATTGAGTTTCTCTCCACTAGCAACTCCTACAACAACCTTTCACAATGGAAGTATTTGTCTATGAGGACACTTCCAGATACCAATTAAAGCTGGACCAATTTCATGTTTTCCTTGGCCATTAGGCTGCCCACGTGTAGCAGGAGAACCAATGCCTAGGCCAGATATTTTTAAATTAGCCCATACATTATGGTAGATTTGATTTTTTTAATTATTATTTCCATAAATTAAGCATAGATGTACAAATGCATCAAATACATGCGCAGGTAGAACTATTCTTCAGTTCAGAGATAGTCTGAAATCTGAAATCCTTGTGATATAAAAGCAATTTACGTGAAAAACCTATATAGTCTTTTTCTTCTGTACACTGTATGTAACTATGCAACTGTGAATTTAGTGAGAGGCGTGAAAGAAGAGAGAATCACTTCTTGCTGCGGGAGGATTTTATTAGGCAGAATGCAGTTATGCTGCTGGACAAAGTGCTGTAGATCCCTGTGAACTGTTTTACAGCTATCCACAACAGCAGATGCGTTATAAATTAGTAGACATGCTCAAAACACAAAATGGCTGTAGAGGAAAACCTAGAACAGGGTGTAGATGAGCATCCAATGTAGTGGCCACCATTTAATATCAGGTAGTGCAGTTCTTTCTTTGCTAAGAAGTAGGGAAACATATTTTTTTTGTGGAAAATGATGTAGAAATGATCCACTTCTAAGATCCATTCAGTAGCTCATTTTACTAAATATTGATTGTCTAAGTTGGACAATGAGGAATTGTCCAATTTTCCAATTGTCCAATTTTCCAATGAGGAATGCTTCACTGTTCTGCAGAGAAGGATGCAGCTGCAGTGTGAATGGGTAGTGTAAGTGGATGGTGTAGTTGGGATGACCTGATTGGAAACACATGTGCTGCACCTGGCAGTGCTAAAAAAGAGTTGACAACCTTAATTCCTGCCTGTTGTTTAAGGTTAAAAGTAGGGACATTAAACTGCCAGTAATTAATTATAGCTTTATTGAGGAGTTAATTATTATAACTTTTCTGAGTGCAGAAGGCCGCGTGAATGTTAGATGCGGAGGCTTAGTAACTGAGATGCAGTGTAGCATTCCCATCCTGACACCGAGCACAGTGGAAGACACTGCTTTATAAGCAGAAATGCTGATTGATACCCTCCTGCATGTTGCATCAAAATGAATATCATACTTAGTTTCAGTAACTACTTCCTCAGGGAAAAGGAAAAGACTACTTTCATTAGGAAAAGTAAAAGCAGAGCAAAACATATTCCTGTCAGCAGTAGGTAGAATGGTTCTCAGTGTAAAAGAAAGATGAAAAGAATGTGTGCATTTGAATAAATTGTGGAAATACTGAAACTGGGACACTGTTTGTATGATGCCACTTAGAACATGCCTAATCTCTTAGGAGCCAAGGAAGACTTGAGAGAAAAGTGAACTCAAGGAAGTGGATATTCTGACAAATCAGAAAATTGTTCTTATGCAGGAGTGATATAGCTTTAATAATAAATTAAAAGCGTTAGAGCAAATTGGTGGTTGTACATTTCCCATTTGCAATAAGAAGATGGTACAAAGATGCTACTTGGTCATGTGTCAAATCATCTGGAAGAGTTAATTTGTGTTTGTATTGTTAGTCAGATTTGTTGGGCTGTGTCAAGTTCCTTAGCCATGTGGCCTTGCACCACACAGAGCATTAGGGATCTGTTTGGTACAGGCTGGCATCATTTGCTTTGAAATGTGAGTTGTATAGCTTTTTAATATGGGGGTTTTCTTTAACTTTGTTACCAAATTGGCAAATCTCTGACTTTATCAGACCATCAATTATACCATTACTTGGGTTTTGAACATACCACATAGAGGAGAATCTTTTGTAGAATATTGAAAAATGTAAATATGTAAATGCAAGGAAAGCAGACCTGAAAGTTTCTCCTCTGGGGTGAATTTAATGAATTCAAACACAATTTGGTATTGCAATTGTCTCAACTGCGTCTGAATTGAGAAGCTGCTCTTAATATTTTAATTTCAAGGGAATAATAGCGAGTGGCTAATTTAAGTTTTAGAGTGATTGCTACTCCAGACTCCCAGTTGAGCTCATTTATGTCAATAGAAAGACTCCTAATGACTGTAACATTCTTCCTGTTTTTCACTTTTTCAGTTTAAAGCTATTGTTTTTTAGCTATGACTCTTTCTAGAATTGAATTTATTTGGTTTATTTGAAGAAATATTGGCCATTATCCTGTCTTAGGAGATTGAATATGTTAGACCTGAAAAAAGAAGCCATAGGGCATAATTTGTCAACTAGGGGAATTTTTTCTGCAAAACAGACCAGTACTGGGGTATTTGTTTCCTTCTGAATGGCAAAAGCCAAAATAGGCACTTGGTCATTGTGATAGAATTGCTTTTCCAACAGAAAACTTGACAAGTTAAATTTTGAAAAGTTCTGTTTCAGAAGGAAAGCTAAAGGTCTCTTAAAGTCAGTTTTCCTAAGGGAAAGAAGTCCTCTCAAAGCAGTCAAGCAATTGCTGGGAGAGCAAGACTGGGTTAGAGGTGTTAGACTAATTTAGGAATTTTTGTTTGTAGCGAAGAATAGAATTAGATGAGACTAAATACAATACTTTTTTCCTTGATACTTATTCCGTCTCTGAGTAAAATCACTTGGCTTTAGTAGAACTGATGAGCTGCATGATTACAGGTTTCCAAACAGGGAAGATTTCCCTTGTGAGTGCCTGCTGGAGAAGCAGCAAACTTAAATGCTGAACGAAGAATACAGTGATTTTGCTGATCTGCCCCTAGACAAGTACTATGAAGAAAAAAGCAGGCAGAGAATGGTCATGAGTGCCCTCAGAGGTGGCTGACAGTGAGGCAGATGTGCCAGTAGCTCTGAGAAACACCTGTGAGGCTGTTGCACAGACCAGGTCTGTTTGATGGCAAGAAGCAGGGGAGTTCAAAGAGTTTGGATGGGAAATCGCAGGGAGTGTGTCATCCCCAGCTGCAGGTCATGCTGTCTAGACAAAAAGAAAATAATAGCTGTCTATTCCTCCCTCCTTATTATTTGAATACAGTGTTTTAATCTGATCAGGAAATGCCAGAAAGACAGACGTTTGAGTCTGGGCGGAGAGATACAGGTCTAAACTAGAGAATTAGATCATCAGGTGATCATTGTCAAGATAAAGGTTGAAATTATGTTTCTGAAAAAGATGATTTGAAACAAGATTTAGAGCAAAAGAATCAGGGAGCTGAGCCCAGAGTCTGCGGAGCCCCAATGAGTACAGTCATCCTGAGGGCCCTGAGGGTTCAATTAACCTTGACAGCCTGGAGGCTCTTAAAAGGAGTGGAGCTTACAAATGAAATGCAATGAAAAATTACTACTTTTAAACTATTGGCAGTTTAAAACCTTGTCTCGACAGCAAAACCTACTCGGCAGACACCTTTAAAATGCTGTATGCTAAATGTGCTGTAAATTTATTCTTCTGGCAGGTTTATTTCTTCATTAAATATTTATGTTAGATGGGTTTTAGCATATGCATGACGTTGCTGTAAATTGAGTTACAAATTTATCAGGTTAAATCATGTTTGAGTCTAAAAGTTTCATTGTTGAATGTTCAGTCATTCAGCAAAGAAGAGGGGACCTACAAATAGCAGTCCTCAAAGCAAAATGTAATAAATTTGAAGAAGCAGCTCTATTTTTCAGTCAAATTATATAGGTATCTGTTGGGGATCTATTTATTTATCCTCCTTCCCTGTTCCTCTGTGTCGCACCTGATTTGGTACGCTTTACTCATCCTGTTCTGTGAGAACTCGTAACAAAATTGCACTTGTGCAGTTAGCGCAAGTAAGAGGATCTAAATTTACAGTAGTGTGTCTTTTCTGTAAGTAGAAAGAATGGAGCTATTAGCAAGTTGTTCTCAAATAACTGTTTTCTGTCAAGTGGAGGACTTTCCAAGATCTTGACAAAAAGCTCTTTGTTTTGTTATGATATATACAAATATTACCAAACATTTACCAGATAAATAGTTCTCTGCCAGTGAGCAGTGCTATGAGTTTTCATTTCTGTTGGATCAATTTTTGTGCCGTATAGCTGCCATCGTATCTATTGCACTGCACTGCTTATATTTCATGATTTGAGAAATTACATTTATCAAGTACTGGAATAACAAATGGCAGAAACAGTACACAGCCAATTCCAGTATGGATTTTCTGCTAAAAAGACATGAAATGTTGGGAATATATGAAAATTTTCTCTAATGACCAGCAGTTGTATGGATATTTGCCAGTAACAAGGAACATGACCCCCTGAGTAAAAGCACATCAATTTCTGTTTTTATTTGGAGGAGTGAAGGGGGAAGGAGACATTCATAAATCAATGCATGTAATATTTGACCATGTCTAGTTGATACTCTAGTGAATAAACTTCGCAGCTAGGAAACTCCCTGCAGGATCATTGCAGAATGAAAGAATTTTGTAACATCTTCTAGAAATCCCATCTGTGTTTCTGATAACATCCTGGAACAACTTCAGTGGTGATCTTTAGATCCATATGGATCTTGTGATCATCCTCCAGCTTGCTATGGGACACTCTGGGAAACGAGGTGGATTGTAGAAGATCGTTAGCTAAACTCAATGAGATTAATTAAAACTTCAGCTTCCTAGCTTTAGTGTCCTGCTGTGTCTTGTTAATTAAAAGGAAAAAAGGTTACTTGAATTCTGATATTTTTTTAAGAAATATGTAATGCTCATAAGTGGTGCTTTTTTCCTGTTCCTTGGTAGCTGGGTATAAGACAGCTAGAACAGAATATGGAGCATTTGTGTTTGGTTTGGTTTTTTTTTTCCTTACATTTACTTTAACTGAAGAACTTCTACCTCCTAGTTGCATACAGTGCATGAATTGTTAATATTCAAACACATTGGTTGACATTGCCAGCAAAAACCCCTATGGTTCTACCTTGGTAATTTCTACCTGCTTATGATTTAGCAAGGCAGTAAAGTTTAGCAAAGAACCAAAGCCTGAACAGAAGGAAGTGGCTGTAGAGGAAAAAAGGATTTGTCTAAACTGTTTGTGGAAATCCGTACATTTTAATTATTTCAATTGAAGTTGTTAGAATATAATCATTTGCAGCTAATACAGTGGGTACCTCACATTCAACTGCAATGCAAAACATACGTTCTTAATCTCTCTCCTGAACTCAACCTCTCATTCCCTACTGGATTCCCACAGACTGTCATGTTGTATCATCTGAGAAAGAATAGAGAAATTAACATCATGATGTTCAGTATAGCAATTCCTTTTCTGAAACCTCCAAGCTAATTTTCTGATGAATATCTCAATGGTGGCATTCATAGTTACATTGAGGCTGAAGGTCTGGCATGGGGTCTTTCTTGACTTGTCTTTTGGTGCTTTTTTTGTGTCATATGAGATGTCATGATGCATTTATCAGGCAGTAGTGTTAAAAGGAAAAGGGACACATGCAGTAGAGACACTGGATAATCTAAATGTCTAGATCCTGTTCTGGATACGCAGTTACTCCATATACTGGAGTATATATGTGATTTCCATTCAAAGCAAACCTTTTTCTGCAGGTAAGAGGTGGAGGAGGGAGTGGACACCATGAGCTCCAGTTATATCCTCCAGTTTCCAGAGCTCATAGTGTAAATGGCGCTGGAAGTCTTCTCATTTTTATTTCAAAGAGAAAATCCACTGTATCTCTTGATATGTTGTTCCACTGAGAACAGGAGAATGGCTAATACTTAATCCTGCTTTACCAGAATCCTGCCTCAGATAGCAACCATTAAGGACAAGAGCATTATGGGATACATCCCCAGTACTTTCACGGCTTTTAAGTATTTGATGTTTGGGAATTTTCTAAGCCAAATGGGAGTTCGTGGTATGTATGAACCTCAGGGGGTTTGTCTGATCTCCCCAGGCATTATTAGTCTCCACGGTGTTTCAATAGATGCCTTAGTTCCTGTTTGAATCAATCATGTTCTATAACAGGTACTGTTTTTGGCGTTTGAAAGTTTTCAGATCTCATTTATTAAAATTTCTAATACAGTAGCAACTGAAAATGCTGCATTGCTGTTCTTTTTTTGCTATATGAAGCCAAGAAAAGCTTACTTGATTCATGAGCCTTCTGAGGAAATTAGAGGAGTAAATAAATGGACAAATGCAACGATTTTCCCTGATAGAAAGTAGGGAGTGTTTTTGTGTGTGTGCAAAACATTGACAAAAGAGGCAGCAGGACCATGAAAATAATGAAATAATGAATGGTTTCCTTTTCGTGCATTTCCTCTGTTGTATTTACGTTTTGTGTGTAACTTGCATCATGCAAGAGACCAAGTACCAGAAGGTAGAACCCATTTATACCTGTAATATCTCATACCTATGAGCATCACTCACTTGTGAAGCACAACTTTTTTTAACCAGTGGCCAGAGAACAATGGATACTGGAGCACCATAGCAGGCCAGAGTTGAAGTGGAAGTAAGGAACAGATTAGTGCTAATAAAGAAACATTTTTCAGGCACGTAACATTTGATACTCAGAATGAATATTTAAAATCTGTGAAGCAATCATTTTCTAACTTACCTGAATGACAAGTGCTAACAATGAAAAATAAACATAATAATGATCTAATGTGTGCATCCAAGGGGGTCTTGCATGCATTATTTGCTCCTCATCTCTGTCAAGAAGATAAATGTTACTCAGATATTATGCCATTCATATTTCTCTGCTTACTCAAAGCTGTTAGTATGAATTGGCCAGAGGCAAGAAGCTAGTGAGTGTGTTACAAACCAAATCAAAGATCTGCTTACATGCATTCTTCCAGATAGGCTGTTAGTTTTTGGAGTTAATGCAATATCTAAAAGGCCGCTATCATTTTTCTGACCAAAGTAAGTGTTTTCCTCATAGCACAACTAATGAGTGGGAGTATTTGCCTTTTTGCAAAGCTAATATTCAAGTTACGGCATTTATGATCTTTGCATCTCCTGATTTTGAAGGTGCCTTCCTGCTTATTGGTGCCAACGTTGGGAACTCACATGAATGGGTTTTTGGTTGGTTGGTTTTATGGTGGGGTTTTTTTGTTTTGGTTGTTTTTTGATTTGGGTTTAGTTTTGCTGTGGTGGTTTTGCTTGTTTGCGGCTTTTTATTTTTTAATTCTTTTTTTCCTCCTTTCTTCGTTTTGGAAGCAGTTTCAACACTTCACAGTAAATCGAGGCTGGGCATTGTGAGTCCATAAGCAGTTGCATAAATATTTATCAATAAAACATGCCTGACTTTCATTTGTTTTGTCACTTGGAAGGAATAAGTAATGCGAAGAAATAACGAGATAGTTGTCCTCTGTATGAGATTACTGTTAGCAATATTTACTAATGTCCTGATAGGCAGCATTTTTGTGGGGTAAGAGATTGAGGCGGAAATTCAGAGACTTATATTCTGTTCTGTAGTAGTGATTTGCCACTCATTTAAGCTGTGACTACTTGATTTACCTTTGCTTATTGCTGTGTTGCCATTTCATTCTTTGTTTTGTCTATCAAGTACAACCTTTCAGCAGATGTGCTTTTATTGCTACGTACATGTTCAAAGGAAGCAGCGTGACAAATGGAGCTTGGTTAGACTCACTGTTATTATGTAGGTAAAAGCATTAAAAGACTACAGACTGACTATGAATGTTGGAGAATAGCATGTGCCACACACAATAGCTATTCTTCATCTCTTTCTTTCATTAGCCAGTCTGTGCCTCCTGTACTACCTGATGGTGATAAAACAGGAAAGTGTTTTCATATTGTGGTTTTTCTCTGCACGATTGTCTTTGCCACCCCTGCAGGGCCAGTTTGCTTTCAGAAAGTCCTGTGTACCTTTCTCTGTCTTTCTCAACAGCATTGCTTCATTTGAAGACTATACTTAGAACTAGTTCATTGTATGAAACAGTCATGATAGTAATTCGTTCAGGGGAAATTACTTTTCCAAAGGTGGAGAAGTTAATTAAGTGTGTAAGAGGAGGAAGCTAAACCTTACTAATTAGTGAGAAGGGTAACGATTATGGGAGAGAACAGATGACACTTGGCTGAAGATGAACTCAAGAAATTGTTTTAGCCAAAAGGAAGTTAGAAGAGTGAATAGAAGATGAGCTTTAAGAAAGCAAAGACTGTCACTGTGTCCTGATAAATTATACCTCATTTATAGTGTGTCTGCTAGGTATTAATCAATAATACTTGGGGTGATTCTTCACTTCTAGGCACATAGCCTGCTTTCTTTTATATAGAATTTCACTTAAATCTGTGGGCTCTCTCCAGGAGGTTGTACTGAATAGAAAGGTGACAGCTCTTACAAACAGCTGTGAGCATGTTTCTAGGGAATCTGAACTTCTGCAGTGAGGAAACTGCATCACCAGTGCTTTGCCCTACCAACCCCTTAGAAAGGCAATGACGGACCTGGGAAACCTACCAGCAGCACCAACACCGGCCATATCATACCAAAGTCAGAGGCTCTGTGGTCCACAGATGGCTAATCTCCCACGATGCTATCTTTATCTGTGAACATTAAAGATATTTAACATTCAGGAGAAATAATTACAGCCCTTCTCCTTTAGTAGGTCCCATTCAAAACTCACTCTTTCTTGTTTTAGCTTCAGATAACAACCAAGTGTGGCATTCTGTAGTCAGGATAAAAACATTTTACATAGATTTTGCTGTTGGGGGAAAAAGAAGACTTATTTCTCATTGTTCTGCACAGAACTCAAATGTTTGGCCCTTGATACCTTGCTGTAGTTGTTCATCTGGAAGTATGAGAGGATCCTCAATCATTGAATCATAGTATAGTTGGGGCTGGAAAGGACCTTAAGATCATCTCATTCCAACCCCCCTGCAATGGGCAGGGGCACCTCACACTAAACCATGTCACCCAAGGCTCTGTCCATCGTGGCCTTGAACACTGCCAGGGATGGAGCGTTCACAGCTTCTGTGGACAACCCATTCCAGTGCCTCACCACCCTTAAAATAAAGAATTTCTTCCTTATATCCAATCTAAACTTCCCTGGTTTAAGTTTTAACCTGTTACCCTTGTCCTATCACTACAGTCTCTAGGAAGAGTCCCTCCCCAGCATCCCTGTAGGCCCCCTTCAGATACTGGAAGGCAGCTATGAGGTCTCCACGCAGCCTTCTCTTCTCCAGGCTGAACAGCCCCAACTTTCTCAGCCTATCTTCATACGGGAGGAGCTCCAGTCCCATGATCATCCTCGTGGGACTGGAGCACCTTGTGTCCTCCTGTAATGGGGACTTGTGTGTGTAACTAAAACATTTAATCAGTTTCTTTGTGCATCTTCCAGTGCTGGGTTAAATTTGTGTTAGTAAAGAGGACTAATTCAAGGTTAACATGCTGTTAAGTCCTTTAGAATTTAAGTGGGTACTGCTCTTATGCTCAAAACAAGTTAGGATCAGTTTATATTAGTTAGACTGCAGTAGTGTTTGGCATCTATATGTCTCTATATAAATGTTTATATGGGTTTTTATATATATATGCAAACGAAATATTTAGCTTAGGCAGAGCTGTCTAATAGCAGAATTCCATAGTAAAGTTTTTGTTAGCTAGGGGAAAAAATATTTATTTAAAGGAAAATGGTTTCTTTGATTTAAATAACATTTGCTATTTAATTATAAATAAAGTCTAGTATCTTTGAGGTAAAAACTTATTTAGCAAGTCTTCAAAAAGGTTAAATACAGACAAGTGTGACTATCCATTTGTCCTGGGTTCAGCAGTAACAATGACTTTTCTCCTTCTTAGTAGCTGGTGCAGTGCTATGTTTTTGACATTTGGCCTGGGAACAGCGCTGATAACACCGATGTTTGATGTTTATAGTTATGGCTTAGAATGTTTGGTTTGACCAAGGACTTTCTGAGTGAGTTTCATGCTCTGCCAGGGAGGAGGGGAAGCCGGGAGGAAGCAGAGACAGGACACCTGACCCAAACTGACCAAAGAGGTATTCCATAACACAGCATGTCATGCCCAAGATGTAAAAACAGAGGGCAGAGACACGGAGGGGTGTGGGGGTTCGTTGCTTGGTCAGGCTGGTTATACGTGGTGAGCTGTTGTATTCTCTTCACTTGTATTTCTCTTACTATTATTATTGCTGGTAGTAGTAGTGGTTTGTGTTATACCTTAGTTACTGGGCTGTTCCTATCTCAACCTGTGGGAGTTTCATTCTTTTGATTCTCCTTCCCATTCCTCCTGGAGCTGGGGGGAAGGAAGAGGGGGGAGTGAGTGAGCAGACTGCGTGGCTGAGAGGCTTAAACCACGACACCATTAAACAAAAATAATGCATAAAATTTGTTCACTTATCAGGCATTTGCATTATGCTGTTAGCAAAATCAGAGGAAACTTCCGGACTGAAAGGCACATTGTTCAAGTCTGCAGGAGATTAGTTGTCAAATTATAAACAAATTGTCAATAAAAGGGGTAAGAATGTACAAGTAGAGATTTAGGCATGGATATTATCTCTGTTTCTGGCCTGGCTCCCCAAGTGTTGTCCTGTACTTTCATCCTGTTCATTCAGATCATTGGGAAGATTGCTTGAAATGTGGAGTTTGTGTTTGGTCGAAAGTAAAAGTTTTGCCTGTGGTGTGAATTCAGAGCTGTTCATCATTCACACCTCACCTTTTATAGGGTTGTTCTGTTTAATACTTTTTTGCATATCATACACAGTAGTGTAACTTACTTGGTTGGCAGAGGATAACCAATGACAAAAACATGCTATATCTACAGCAAAATCAGACAGTCTTAGAT
>JANRGW010045404.1:0-15199 GCA_024733675.1 Psilopsiagon aymara | reverse complement strand
AAGAAATTCTTCACTGTAAGGGTGGTGAGGCACTGGAATGTGTTGCCCAGGGAAGTTGTGAATGCTCCATCCCTGGCAGTGTTGAAGGCCAGGTTGGACTGGCATGGTTTAGTGTGAGGTGTCCCTGCCCATGGCAGGGGGTTGGAAGTAGATGATCTTAAGGTCCTTTCCGACCCTAACTAATCTATGATTCTATGATTTAGCCAGATAACCAAACAAAGCAACTTTTCCCACAGAAGAATAATGGGGGTCTTGTTTACTATTTTATTTTACGCTTAGAAATTTTTGAAGATGAACTTGGTCTTTCCATTAAACTTTATTAAAACTGGCCAGAAATTTCTGCAACCATTGGGAAACCTGAAGGAGACCTGGCAAAACCACTACACAAATGCACAAGACTCATTTTTCAGTGAGCAGAACTAAAAATCTCACTGTTACCAGCATTACTGCCATATTTCTGAGGTTTTTGTTTGCTACTCTGAAAGAAGCTTCTAATATTGCTTGAAAAAGATTTGCATAATAGATCTGCTGATCATTTAACATTTATAAACATTTTGTTGCAGTGTTTTGAAGATAAAACTTAACTTCTACTCCAGATAATTCAAATATACATTTCACACTAAAGAAGGGGAAACTAAAATCTCTTGTTGGCAAGTTTTTTCAAGAAATGGACATCAGCCAATTTCAAGTCTGTGTTAAAAGATGCTCAAAGAACTCGCAGTTCACTATAGTAAGCATTACGGCGATGATGATTAGGAGTTTCTTTCTTTCTACTTTAGAGTAAGCTGTGATGATCTACCGTCATTTCAGACTAAGAATTCCCAAATAGTCTCAGAAAAGATAGGAATCATCTGCCTATACTGAACACAATTGTACTGACTTTAATAAAACAGATCAGTCATGCTTGCCACAAGTATAGATAGACCAAAAGGAAATAAGGATAAAAATACCAAAGGGAAAAATGAAAGAAGAAAAAAAGGTACTAAATATTTTAAAATATTCTGTCCAGTTCACTTGATTTTTTCTCTGAAGTCTTGCCTTAGAGACAAGGCAAATATTGGTTCGCAATATATGATAAATTGGGAGAATCTATAAATACTGTCATATACTAAGATGGTGGAATTTACTGCTTAGGCACTGCCTGTCTCAGATACATAGTCGGTTGCTCACTTTTCGACACAGAGCAGTTACATTTTTTCACCTGGGAGTACAGTATATGTAATGCTACATCCTCAGAAGTCCATTTCCTATGCTTAGGCAGTGTAGATCTCTTCATTTCCACATCAAGACACAATAAGGTATAACGTGTTCATGACTGTCCAAATCTGCTCTTTTTTATCAGTAACATTAACTAGCTGAATGCTAGAAATGTCAAATTAAGCAGCAAAACCAGTGACAGTCATTTACTGATGGAGAAGGATGACATTTCTACTCTTTTGGTACATTAGCTCCCTTTGAAATGCCACAGAACATTCACAGAACATTCACAGAACTTGTAAAATTTTACAAACCCACCATTATTTAGGTAAAAGTCAACATAAATAAAGACAAAGAAGGTTACTGTTGGAAGTTAAGAGAAGTTAAAATATATATATTTGGATTGGGAAGTACCTAAAAATAATCCCAAACAAAACACAAACCAGCAAAATATAGGTTTGCACTGAGTGAAGTGGAAACAAATGCCTATCAAATTTATATGGCAGTACATAAGTCAGACCAGTTCTATTCAAGTGGCAAAACAATGAATATCTTCATGGGTGGCCAAGACACATAGACTTGTCCTTCACTTCAATAAATGACCAAGAATCCTAAACAGGAAAACAAAGAAGAAAATAAATGACTTGTGAAAGTGATCAGTAGCAGCTAGAATCAGGCTATTCCCAACCATTTGATAAATACAAGATATAGATAGCTCAGGGGAATACAGCTCTAAAACAAGAGTGATAGGTACATGCTTAATACTCTAATTACCAAAGTGACATGTAACAATTTGAGGCGCAGCATTCAAGCATGGACTATTCAGGGCATTAGCAATTTGAAGAGCATGTGGTAAAAGAATGATCCCAATATTGTTGGCCTTCCTGGCAAGAGTGAAAGGTGCAGAGGAAACTAAAACTGCCAGACCTACCTGAACATCTAGAAAAAAAGGCAAATTATGAGAAATTTTTTTTCCCCCCTCACTGACAGTGAGGGAGACTTACTGAGGTTGAGTGTCTCTTGATATTCATGGTGCAAGGCCTGGATTTTATTTTTTTTTTCTTCTTAATTTGACTGAAATAAATTAAAATAACCCCCTGGGGGTTTTTATATTGAAAAAAAAAAAAAAAAAAACCAACCAAACAAAAAAAAAAACCAAACCAAACCAAAACAAAAAAACCAAACAACAAAAGGAAGAAAAAAAACCCCAAAAAATCAAATGAACAAAACCAAAACAAATCTATGCTTTCAATTTTTTTCAGAGTTTAAGAGTTTTGCAGATGCAGATATTTGCTACAGGAAAACATCATGGGTTTACTTCTGCCATAAGTGACTCTTATAATTTAAACTCCATCATCTGTAGGCATAAGGCGGCGACTCTCAGAGGTGTCATAACACATCTGCAGTGCCTTTCCATGAGCTTCCACTCACGCTGAGCTCAGGAAGGAGTAGTAATGAAGACTTGATCCAAACCAGTCTGAGGTTCAGAAAAAGCCCTTTGGCACCTTGCCCTGGGTTTGGCTTCAGTGTGAGAACAATGCTGATAACACACCAATGCTTTAGTTGCTGCTAAGTAGTGCTTATACTGATCAAGGACTTTTCAGTCTGTCATGCTCTGCCAGTGAGGAGGGGCACAAGAAGCTGGGAAGAAGCGCAGCTAGGACAGCTGACCCGAGCTAGACAAAGGGGTATTCCATACCATAGAATGTCCTGCCCAGTACATAAAGTGGGGGAGTTTCCGGAAGGGTCCCATTGCTGCTTGGGTCAGACTGGGTATTGGTCAGTGGGGGATGAGCAATTTTATTGTGTTTATTGTTCTTTTTCTTTTCCACTTTCAGTTTTATATTTTCTCCCCTTGTTATTTCCCTTATTATTATTAGTAGTAGTATATTGTACTTTAATTATAAAACTGTTGTTATCCCAACCAATGGGGTTTACATTCTTTTGATTCTCCTAATCATCCTGCCTGGGGTGGGGGGAAAAGTGCAGGAGAGTGAGTGAGTGGCTGTGTGGTACTGGGTTATCATCTGGGTTTAAACCTGTTGTGCCTTTAGTCCTGTGACTTGCATGAACTGAAACAAAAGTATACTCTCGATACACATTTGATTTCTTGAGAAATTACATTAAAGCTCTTTGTAGGCACTTAACAAAGGTCTCGTAAACTCTAATTTGGCATTAGAAAGAAATCACTTGGGGTAGAAAATTTATTCTTGCAGCTATCTGTTAAAACAAACAAACCAACAAACAGAAAATAGCCCTGGAAATTGATGGGTCCAATGTGAAATGGAAGATATATGTCTATCCTTTAGCCCTACTTCATAAACTGGCAACTCTAGAGAATAACACTTTGGGACACTTGATCGATATATAAAAAGATAACAATTTAGATGCCTACAGTGATACTTAGTATAACAGAAGTGGAAATGCATTAGAGAAATTTCTGTGGAAATGTGCACGATTCACTCAACTCATATACATAAATTTCCAGTTACTTTAATCAACTTAATCCATCAGTCCCATTGTAATTCAGAAATTGTTTTCATTGGGGCATGAAAAATTAACAACATTAATGTTGGATATAAGGAGGAAGTTCTTTACTGTAAGGGTGATGAGGCACTGGAACAGGCTGTGCAAGGAGGTGGTGAATGCTCCATCCCTGGCAATGTCCAAGGCTAGACTGGATGAAGCCTTGAGCAACATTGTCTAGTGTGAAGCATCCTTGCCCATGACAGAGGGGTTGGAACTAGGTGGTCTTAAGGTGCTTCCCAATCCAAACCATTCTATGACTCCATGATTACATAAGCATTAATAGTACTTTTAAAGGGTGGAGAAACTTAAAATGTTTTAAATTATTGGTAATGAGTAAGTATTTTTGATCAAAATGTGATCAAATAGAAAACCTAAACTTTGCAAATATAATATTTCCAGTAATTCTGTTTTTTGGTTAGGTCAGAAATTTGTAGTCAAGAGGAGCTGAAGGCTTAATTTATTTGGGGTATTCTAATCTAAAAGACTACCTTTGATCTCGAGATGTTCATGTTTGCACTTTGGTCCTGGGCAGAAGTAGGAAATGAAGTGTGAAAGTGAAAACAAGTCAATGAGGTATGAAGCTATTTTGAAATTTGAGGGGGAAATAAATAATAATAACCAATAAAAAGGTTTACTGTACACTTTTGGTGACAATTTAGATTCTGCTCTTGTTTTAGCTAACTCTGTTTACCCATCTGATATTGGAAAGTGGTATTTTAAAGATGAATAGCAGATAATACCTGCAAGGAGCAATTCTGACCTTTCTGTAATACTAAGAAATGTTTTATTAGTGATTTGGGTTCAGTTAGTAACTATTCAACCTAAGCATTTTGGTTAACTGGAGCAGATTGACTATTTGAGCTTCTAAGAAATACAGATGGACAAGGTCAATACATCTCTGTTTTTCATCCAGGCAGTCAGATAGAAAATTAGCTAACTGAACATCTCTTTTTCTCTGAGATTTTTTCCCCTCTTCTTGTACTTTTTCATTTTATTTTCTCTCCTTCCCCCCCCCCCCTTCTTTTTGTTTCTCCTAATTAGGCTTGTGGGAAAGCTTTCAGCTTATCTACACTGTTCTTTCACTTTCAGCCTTTCCTTGTATTGTCTGGTGTTGTCCCGTCATACCATTCCACCATGCTCTTTGTTTCTGTGCTTCTTGCACCAGTGGCTGCTGACTTTAAAACTGAGTCACTAAGAAGTTGTTGTGCAGTTTTTAGACATATTACCACCAACTTAAAGGTCAGGTCACCCATCTCTAAGATAAATTGCTGAACTATACTTTATTGAGGATAGACCTGTATATACCTTGGAATTCTTGGAATTCTTCAGTAGAAAACATCCCTCCATTGACACTAAGTGTTCATGCAAGATTGAAGTCAGATGAATTTAAATATATCAGCCACAAATGAAAGAAAATGTTTCTTCTTCTTCTGGCCCTACATATGGGCAAGAATATATGATATATGGTAGTGAGGTGGCTCATGTGAGACTGAGAAATTGCAGTACAATTCCCAATTTAAACATAAAAAGACATTGATGCATTATGTCCCACGGGCATTTTCTAATTATTTTGAGTACCTGCCATTTTGTGGTTTGTAATAATTTTTTCTCTGTCTTCTTCCCCTCTTTCTCCTTCTCCTTCCTTCATTTTCTTGATCTCATTGTAACACAAAAATGAAATTTTTTTAAAATGTCATTTAGTCTAGAAATTTTGATCCTAAGAATGCTAGTATCTGCACTTACAAATATTCAATCAGATATCACATTTTAAGCAACTTTTATACTAAGCACTAGTTCCATTGCAAAGGGCCAGATATTTTAAAAGCTAATGTACAGATAATATTTTCCAATTTCAGGTTGAGGTGTCATAGAATCCTTCAGTAATAAAATTTATATTAGCCAATAGAAACTTTTCAGGAATCTGCACTTAGGTAGTCTCACTATTTTTCTAGTAACATTCTTCATTTGGACTAATTTTTCCTTGTGATTATTTCTCTTCATGAACATGAAGGATAATTGTGAAATACCACAAAACCACCATCCATTTCTTACCTCTAGTTCAGAAAATAATATTGACCAGAGTAGAAGTATTAAAAATAGACAATAGAAGAGTATAGATCAAATGGCTGACCTTATAATTTGTCATAAGGATATCTCTAGTACACAAGCTATGATTTTCTAGTAGACAATAATACAGGCCTTTAGTGAAAGAGATTTTAATTTGTATGCACCAGTTCTGAAGAACAGAAATTAACACCATACTTAATATGTAAAATAAAAACCTATAAATCATAATGAAAATTATTTACATATGCTTTCTCAATAGATTTTTAGGGGGAAGGAGTTTGCTACTTTAATTTGATTTCAAACATATTTTTACAAGTCCTAGCTCTAGTATCTGAATTGTAATTATTCTACTTTTATGCAAAGGGTAAAGAAGTAATGATAAAAAAATACACCCAACTATCCCTCTAAACGTGATCTAAAATATCTTCTGTGTATCACAAATGCCAGTTTTCAAAGTACAGTATCCGCAGCAAAAGCCTGGTAATGATCCATTTCCAGAGACGCAAAGACGCCATTTTAAACCCAAATGGTTTTGAGATAAAGAGACTGGACCATCACACAGCATCATCTGTTTCTGTCCTCAAACATGCACACATTTTGTGAAGAGAATCAAATTTTTAGAAAATGGGGAGAAGCGCATTGACTGAATAGCTTTAAAAAGTAACTTTAAATTGCTAAGAAGTTACAATCTTACTTTAAGTTCCAGAGGAATGATGCTAACACACAAGAGAAAGATCAAGAGGTTAGGATGAGCCAAAAATAATTTGGAACATTTTATTTCATGCTCTAAAATTTCTTACACAATTATTTTCACCACTGTTGTGACTGTTACTGCCCTTTGCTCTCATTACACACAGCATCTTATGTCCTGTTCTCACATACCAAAAGAAAAAGATGTCCCAGTCTTAGGGTGAAAGTCTGTAGTATTTCTTAATCAAATGCAGTCAATGCAGTTTTGATTCATGAGAAACATCCACGTTTGTATGGTTCTTTGTTGTGAAACTTAAGAAACAGCCAAACTCTTCTGCCTCAGGACTTAAAGGATCTTACGAGTTCAACAGAGACACAATCTAGAAAGTGTGTTTGTATTTCTAGCCAAGAATATTGCCTTACTACCTTGCTAAAATAAATCAAAATTCAGTGAGGCAAAAAGAATCTTGGCATAAGAGTGTTCTGGTTTGGGAGGGTGTGGTGGAGGTGAGTGAGAAGCTGTGTGGTACTTCGTTTCTGTCAGGGCTTAAACCACAACAGTCTTGCCTCAATGGAGGAAATGTAAACAGTGGAAGTTCTTTGTTGTACACTTACACTGTTCTTGCTTTATACATTAAAATATGCACAAATCTGTGCCAATTTGTGCCATTGCATACAGGAAAGAACTAAAGCTTGCCTATGCAGCACATGCAGGTGACTCCAATGCATTTGTTAAACAAAATCCACAAAAACATGTCAAGGGCACTGCTCCAGGCTAACTGATGAACAGATGTTTAGGTTTAAGTTGCTATAAAAAGACCCATTTAGAGAATGTGATTGGGACAGCAGCTAGATATGATACTGTCGTGGGATGAATCCATATAGAGCAGGAACAGAAAATGGCAACTAATGACTCTTCTTTTCCTGATTTAATTAAAGAATAATTTTGGAGATACATGAGTTGAGAATATTTTTAAGGGCATAATTTAAGGACAGTATCATTAAAGTCACCAGTGAACTGGATAGGAATTTTTCTTTACTGTGGATGGAGTAACAACAAGGCTTTTCTTTCCTTGAGGACTGCTAATGTAACTCTGGGATTCTGCTATCAGAAATTGTGTCTTTAGTAACTGAGAAGAATTGCCTTGCAGAAGCTTATTATTTAAAAATATCAGGTTGCACTCAAAACAACATGGGAGAAGCACAGATAATGTAATACCATTTTTACAAATGCATTCATCACAAAGCATGAGTCTTAATCTACTGATTATTCTTCAGACTGAATGTTATGTACCATCTCCCTCATTCTGCTGAAATGTAGTCATCTCTGATACCACTATTTCTATAGCAGTGCAAAAGAACATTTGACAATTTACTGTAGGATTAGAAATAAATGACTCAAGCCTGTCAGTATATCTTTATGATGGTTTTGTCTGGTCTGCATTTTTTAAAAATCAAATTTTGCTGTCTTTTATACATGTGTAAGTAAATTTACTTAGGGAAAAATGAAGCACTTTAATTATTTGGAAGCTTTATTTCTCTTATAAGTTTAAGAAATAGCTCAAAGGCAAAATGAAAAATCAAAAAGCTTAAATTGTCAAACTATCTATACTACCATGACTGAGGTAACTTTAATTGCTTTTTGAATGTTTGATTTATGGAAAACTTTTGTTCTAAAAATGCCAGAAAAACCTGAGACCTCAAAAATACTTATGGGACTGGAAAATATCTTTCCATCCAGTTGCAATTTTTAATGACTGCGACAAGTAGCAAAGACAAATTCATATTTTTAATGATAAAATTGTTATTTTCACCCAGAATTATGGAATTTATGGGGGCACTTCCCACTGGATTAGCAGTCAAAAATCAAGCTTCTTAGCTACCTTCTCACAGTACAATGATCTTACCTTAGTCTTTAATCAGAAAAAACAGCACAGTGCCTGGAAAACTACCATGGGCTGCTTAGTTTAATTATGTCTTGGCAAGGTGTTTTCTGGATCAGGAGATAGAATCGAGCTGAACTCTGGGGTTTACAGCTACTTAGAATATATTAAGACATCCTTCATTCCATCTCTATTCAGAAAAAAAAAAAAGCCTCTTATATAAAAGCAGGGTGAAATATTTGTCCAATTTATATTAATTTAAAGTGGATTCTGAAGCTTTTGAAATGTGTTTTACTATCTGTGTCATCTGAATTCCACACTAATACCACAAATGAAAAATCAATTTTTTTTTCATACATGGGATGCAATATTTTTTTCGTTTATGTTTTGACAGTGAAATGCTTTTTGAGTACCTTATTTTGGATGACAAAATCTTTGATTACAATACACATGAAGAATCACATTTAAAATGTTCTCTTTTAAAAATCTCAAAGATTTTATAAGAAATCATCAGCTGTTATCAGGAGCCTCTGAATCCCAGAAAACCAGTCCAATACATGAAAGTAAACATTTTATGTGCTATAGTCCTTTGTTTCCGTGGAGTAGCTCCAAGGAAATCAATTTTTCAGCTTAAGGGTGTTTTGATTTGGTGCAGTTCTGTAACACTCATAAATGTTATCCAGAACACCTTCAAAATAACACAATTTAATAATCACAGATGTTCCTACTCTGTCTTCATAGCAGTGTTATAATATCATGACAATAAGATTTATCAGATTTCATGGTACCTACAACATGCACAGAGCTATTTTTGTCAAGGTTTTTATATGACTAAAAGTGAATAAACTGAATTGGAAACTTTAAGAAGACTTTGAATGAAAGTTTTGTGATATTTTGAAAATAAATGCTAACCTCTTCACATAGCTGAGATAGGATCAAATTACAATCACGTGATAACTGTTGCATTTGTGCTCCAAGATGCTGAAATTTCAAAATGCTCTTATGAATCTGGTTGGGGAAATAAATGCTTCAAAATATAAACCATACAGGGCTGTTTCAAATGGTACTGACTATAATTGCTCTACAAAGACTTTTGCAGTTAACATGCTGTGGTGCTTTTTTCCCTCATATCTCATCATACTAGACATAGATGGATCTTAAACTTTGGGCTCCTAAGTTGTCAGTTTGTCACGGTATGCCTCTAAAATCAGTGAGTAAATGGAGAAGTTACCACGCGCTGATGCATTATTCTTCGGATCTGAATGGGTCTTTGGAGCCATCCATACCTCCTCACTGGCCTCAAGGAGGATAGTGACATTGGAAACAGGTTCAGTTCAGAGGCTAAACACAGCTCTGATGGGTCTGTGCCCTACAGTTTTACAGGAAGACAGGAAGAGCTTTCCTTGTTCTTTATTCTGCTAAAGTGGTGCTGCAGGCAGGAGAAGGGTTTAGAACCTGTCCCCAAAAGTCCTAACAATCAATAAATGAGAGAAAGCTTTATGTTAAAGTATGAATCAAAAGCTGTACAAGAAAGTATATGTGTCACGTTTTAAGCTGTGTTTTGTGAGATAGTGTAGTCAAAGATGGTCACAGATTTGGGGACATCAGGATTCTCTCTTAAGTGCCTGGAGGCATAAGGCGCCTTGAGTCTGAGAATAGAAAAATAACGGCTGACAGTAAAAGTCTGCGAACAGAGGTATTTACCATAAGACACTCTAGTTCTTTGTCTGCAAGTCTGTGCTTTAACTACAGATTGAATAAGCAAGGTCAGTCTACATTGTCTGTATCCTCCACTTGTTTTTGTTACAGAAATAGATCCCTCTGACCTTCATTCCACTTAAATAAAAGCCTTCTACATTTCTTATTTTTTTTTTTATTTTTTTTTTTATTTTGTAAGGTTTGAAGAGCCACAGCTCTGTGCAGGCATAAACTGCATTTAGAAAACTGGAACCCAGATGACAAAGAGCCATCCATAATATAACATTAATTGTCATTGAAACAATACATCTCTAAGCCTTTAGCCTAAATTTCAGGAAAATCATTTCAGAGAATGTACTATTGTGCATTGAACTGTCTGTAAATATGAAATTAGTAAGACAATGAAATAATGTAAGGCTTGGTTGCTTTGTGGCATTTCTGCGGTGAAGCCTTGGATTGAGAGGCTCCAGTCTGAAGGGCCTGTCCTAACAGTCCGTTACAAGGGCATGAGCACTCTATGTCATATGTGCACCTAGTACAGAGTTACTACTTGATTCCCTGAGTGACCCTGCAAGCTACTGAAACCATTGGTACAGAAAGGTAAGCAGACTGCACACTGAGAAGAGGTCTTAACAGTGAGACTGATACCCGATAGAGGGCAACTATTAGACATGAGGTAAGAGTTATTTTGATGGCATAGTGAGGCTTCAGAAGCACATGAATAGCTGACTCCACATTCTTTCACCGTCTTTATGCACTTGGTCAAAAGCCTATTTTCTGGGATGTATAAAAGGCTGATTAAGTGTCATATTTAGTTAACAGAGTGGAATACTTTGTTAATGTGAGGAAAGTAAACTGTTGTCTCTCTGTAGCAACTGAAGATCAGGAGAGGTGACGTACTGTGAGCTATTACAGAAAATTCTCTCAGTACAGCTGCTAGCGGATTTTCTACAGAAGTAAAACCGGTCAGTAATGCTAATGTCACCATCACTGAGACACCTAAACTGCTTCTGCTCGTAAGGCTGGATTCAAAGAATGCTGAAAATTTGGAAAAATCTTGCTCAAAAATCCCAGGGAAGGGGTTATAAAATACCAAAATCTGCAGCTCAGATTTTCCTCTTTTGTTTGCACTGGAGGAGCACTCAGCAGACAAGTGTGTGGTCTTCATAAGTTGCTCATTAAATGTCTGCTCCTTGAGGGGGAGAGCGGGGAGAGCATGGAGAATGGTTGCTACTGCACTCTGTGACAGACTTCATTTAGGTCTTCCATGAAAATGGCATTTGACTTTCTAAATACCGGGAAAAAAAATGTTTAATGGGCAGAGGTTGTATTAAATCCTAACACAAACTTCTCAAGTTCAGTGAAGATCAGCAAGGTCCTCTTTGTTGTTGATCGTTTAACCACTCTGCAATCCCTTTTAATCAATCTAACTGTATACAAAGTTATGTACTAAACACTGCATGAACTTCACCTCACTAATACAGTGAAACAAAGCAGCTGTTATAAGGTGCACAACAGTTTAATAAAAGGAAATGAAAATATAAAAATGGAAAGTAAGAAGATGCTAATTACTACTGTCACAACTTTTCAGACAGAGGCAGATGCTCTTCATTCTTTAGATAGATGCCAGGGGTTTAATGACCAAAAAAGTGAATATATTTTTTAATATTTTTTTAAAAAACAGTTAGGTTTCCTTACAGAGAAATCTCTAGTCTGTATGTCTTGTTTTGCAACTTATAGCGGTTGTTTCTATCATTAATGCAGTCCTGGGTATCTGTAACTTATCAACACTGTAACTGATCATCCTTCCTTTCCTGCTTTTACCAGCATGCCTGTTAAAACACCAGCGATTTTCTTTCCTCTTAGCTCTTTCGATGATACTCCTGTCCTGGGTTCAGCAGTAGCAGTCATTTTTCTCCTTCATAGTAGCTGGTGAAGTGCTATGTTTTTGACTTTCGGCCTGGAAACAATGCTGATAGCACCAATGCTCTTAGTTGCTGCTCAGTAATGCTTTCTCTGACCAAGGACTTTCTGTGTCTCATGCTCTGCCAGGGAGGAAGGGAAGCCAGGAGGAAGGAGAGACAGGACACCTGACCCAAACTGACCAAAGAGGTATTCCATACCACAGCACATCATGCCCAGTGTATAGACTAGGGGCTGTTACTCAGAAGGGTTAGATCACTGCTCTGATTGGGTTGGGTATCATTTGGCGGGTGGTGAGCAGTTGCATTCTCTTCTGTTGTTATTTCATGGACTCATAGAATCATAGAATGGTTAGGGTTGGAAAGGACATTAAGACCATCTAGTTACAAACCCCCTGCAATGGGCAGCAACACCTCACACTAAACCATGCCACCCAAGGCTCTATCCAGCCTAGCCTTGAGCACCGGCAGCGATGGAACATTCACAGCTTCCCTGGGCAACCCATTCCAGTGCCTCACCACCCTTATAGTAAAGAATTTCTCCCTCATATCCAGTCTAAACTTCCCCTTTTTAAGTTTGAACCTGTTACCTCTTGTTCTATCACTACAGTCCCTAATGAAGAGACCCTCCCCATCATCCTTATAGGCCCCATTCAGACACTGGAAGCTGCTATGAGGTCTCCACGCAGCCTTCTCTTCTCCAGGCTGAACAGCTCCAACTTTCTCATCCTATCTTCATATCGGAAGTGCTCTAGTCATCCAATCATCCTCGTGGCCCTCCTCTGGACTTGTTCCAACAGTTCCATGTCCTCATTATTATTATTGGTGGTAGCAGCAGTGATTTTGTGTTATACCTTAGTTTCTGGACTGTTCTTATCTCAACCCGTGGGAGTTGCATTCTTTCGATTCTCCTCCCCATGCCTCCAGGAGCCAGGGAGGGAGGAAATTTGGGGAGGGGTGAGCTAGCGGCTGCATGGCTGATTTGCCCACTGGGCTTAAACCACGACAGTTCTTTTTGGCTCCCAGTGTGGGGCACCAAGGGTTGAGATAACAATAGATCTGACCAGAGTGTGTCTAATTGCATATGTGATAAGCATTCATTTTTTCAGATTAGTAGTTACTCATCACAATGCTGATTTATTGACTCTCAAAGTTGTTGCTCTTGATCTCACAGTTTCAGCATGTCACACCTTACTTACAGCCAGTATTTGCTGTGTTAGTGTTGATCAGATGGGGTCCTTGGGCTAAGGCTCTTTTTTCATTGTCCTTTATGGTAATGAATTGTAATACAATAGAATCATTGATCATGAAACTGATCTGGCTTGTGTTTCCAGTGTGGTCACCACCTCTATACTTTGGGAGGTATTTAATAGGAGCAACTATACATCTTTTTTCCCCTCCTAGTGTGGTGAACCTGTGAAGAAGACATTCCCTTACATTCCCAGCCTCCCAACCAGATTGTTTGCAGCATCATTTGAGAATTCTAAAGGTTTTGAGTGGACTTTAGGTACCCTTGAGACCTGCCTGCTGATGGTGATTGGGATCACCACATTGGCACACATACAGAGTGTGTTTTACCCACAACTATTTAGTCTATCTCAAGAGTTAAGCTGAGTTGGGGATGGGCCTTGGATTTTCATCTGGACAGTCATGAGTGGCAGCGTGTGTGGGATAGTATGGGCAAGTATCTGGGCCAGTGGGCCCCTCCAGTGCTTTGGAACTTCACCACTGAAAAAGTGCAAAATCCATAAAAATTAGTAAAACACTTAGATGAGGTGTGTTGTCATTCTGGTCATACCAGAGAGGGACAAATCATGGCATCGTGCTGGGGCTTGGCCTATGCTTACAGAGCCTTGTTCAACACTGTCCAGCACCTTCAAAAGGAAAAATATTTCCCTGGATCTGATGGCTAAGCAACAGACAGAGCAGCTACTCCAGCTCCAATAACAGCAGCTGCACCAGCCCCAGAAATAAGTACAGCAGCTACTAAAACTTCAACCACAACAGACAGAGCAGCTATTCCAGCTACAAGCACAGCAGCTATGCCAACCCCAGCAACAAGTACAGCAGCTACCCAAACTCCAACAACAGATACTGCAGCCACTCCAGTGATAATCACTGCAGCTAAACCAGAGGACCAATTCTTGCCAATATTGGTTACCTCTCTACGTGAGGGGATGAGACAAAAAAAGCCAAGAAAGATGAAGAAACAAAATGAAGAAACAATGGCAATGCACTTACTACCTGCGACAGCATCTGATCAGGAGTCATCATCATGTGAATCAGAGGAAGAAGAAGAGGTGACTTCCCAACCTCGGACATCAGCTGAGCTACAGAAATGCGGAAAGATTTTACCCGTCAACTAGGGGAGCACACCATCACCTGGTTGCTCCAATGCTGGGACAATGGGGCTGACAGTCACAAACTAGAAGATAGGGAAGCCAAGCAGCAGGGGGAATTGACAGAGCAATCGCAAGAGAGAAACAGTCTCTCAGCCTTTGGAAGCAGCTCTTGGCAGCTGTGAAAGAAAGGTTTCCATACAAGAACAATGTCATGAGTCGTTCAGCCAAGTGGACTACTCTAGAGAAAGGCATCCATTCTCTGAGGGAATCGGCCATTGTAGAGATGATTATCACATCAAGCCAAATGCCGGGGATGTACCAATAGATCCAGATGAAGTTGAACGTATACGGACCATGTGGTGGAAATTTACACAAAATGCACCATTGTCATATGCCCATTCATTGGCAACAGTAACCTGGAATGACATAGTAGCACTAACAGTGGATGAAATGATTCATAAACTCTGAGAGTTTGAAGACAATCTCAACCCTTCCATCATTTCAGCTGTGGAAAAACAGTTCAAACAATTGAGAGACTGTCTATCTGATCTATCCAGCTCCTCACATGTACCAACCCATATCTCAGCTATTAACAAAAGGTGTCCTACTGCTTGAGAGAGAAGATATAGAAGGTATATGCCACGGGCCACCCTATGGTTTTACCTGTGGGATCATGGAGAAGACATGACAAAGTGGGATGGAAAACCTACCTCAGCTCTGGAGGAACAGGTGCATGAATTGAAGAGGAGAAAACAGGTTAAGGATGATCATCCTATGAAAGCTGCGGTTTCAACCTCTGGTGAGCAGGTTCCCAGATGGAGTGGAAGAGCTGATTTTACTCCAGCTCCTGTGATAAAGAAGACTAATCCCT
>JANRGW010045403.1:0-22752 GCA_024733675.1 Psilopsiagon aymara | reverse complement strand
GGCCACAAGACAAAAACACAGCGCTGCACCAACTACTAAGAAGGAGAAAAATGACTGCTACTGCTGAACCCATGACATTGTCTTAAATTAAATGTCATCTTGTTGATTTTTGGAAGTTGCATTTTACCTGGAGTTACACTATTGCAAGTGTGCCTGTTTTTAGAGGAGAGGCTGAATGGGCCACATTTCTCTGAGAGTGCTGCTTGAGAAAACATGATGCCCTAGTGACATCTTCTCAGAGAGCAAGCTTGTGATAGGCTTGGTTTTGCAGTAACAACTGCATTATTGGAAATACATTAGTGATGGGTGTAATATAAAAAGCATGTGGAGGGTAATAATGTTGATGAGGCGCTTTCACTTCAGAAAGTAAGTGAAAACATGTAAAATGTTCGTCACAGAGCTAGGATGGTCTGTCTGAGGTCAATTATTTTTCTGAACCCATGGGCAGGACATAGGGGGAGGACTCATGGGAGACTGGGCAGGGCTACTAGATGCTCTTAGTGCCCTCAGGGCACTTACGCTGTTTTAGAAAGATAATGCCAAGGTCATGGGAAAGATAAAGAGAAACCAGTAACTGCTGAGTAGAAGATCAATGACCAGTTTAGAAAAGGAGACTCACATGCTGTCACTGAGGACTACAGTATTATATCTACTGTATTATCCAGGGCTGTTTGTTATGGTCGGTTATCTTTTTGTGTTTTGGTTAAAAGGAAAAAAGAAAAAAATAAAGATTAAAAAGAAAAAAGAGATTTTTTTTTGCCATCTAGTGCTAAATGAAATACATTTGAAATCTTTTTTTTTTTTTTTTTTTTTTTTTTTAAATCCCTTTTGTCTTTATGTTGCTGCTGAGTAAGAAAAATTTGTAACCAGCATCTTGGAGATCTGGTAGAATAGATTCTGTAAGAAACTGTTATGAAAAAGAAGCGGAAAAAAAATAAAACCTTTTGTTTTAAAGGAATAGACACTTTTTCACGTAGTGATATACTTTTCATTAAGAAAACATAAAAGAATACGGATAACCTTGCCTCTGCATGTATTAGGAATTTAGTGTGTATTTTCACTCAATTCCTATCTTAGGTAGTGCTCTATTCTTTGCTTCTTGTTCTTCATCTTGATTTTCAGAGACATGTCTGTATTTCTTCTGTTAGGTGTAGCCAGTTACATGTTCACCTGCGGAAGAAAGTCTTCTGTATCAGAACTTACATTTATTAGAGACAGTTAAAATTTTGACAGAATCTATCTCATAGACTGCTAATTCTTGCCTAGTTAATCCACCTACATTTGCAAACATTTGGGTTATTTGGGTTGTGTGGCGTGACTGTACCTTCAGATTTTTATATTTTTTAATAAAAATATGTATATAATAAAAAAGTTGATATTTATTAAGAAAGAACATAGCTGTGATAGAATAATTACCTTTAAGTGACTTCTGAGACTAACTACAGATCTTCTGACGTTAGTTTGCTAAATAATTGTATCACTGATTATGATTAAGTGAAAAGTCAAAGTCTCACTCAGCTGCAGTTTCTATGAAAAATGAGTTGATAAAGAAACCACATAAAATTCATGTGCAGAAAATCTTACAGATATTTCCTGGATCGGGTGTCTTGTTTTACAAAGAAATTTCTAAAAGGAGAAATTCAGTGGGAATTAAGATAAAATATCTCAAATTATTTGGGAAGTACATGTTATACTGTAATTAGCTTGTAAGTGTTCAGACAAAATAATTGTTATATGTGTGATGCTTTATGCATTTCTCTGAGATATTTCCCCTTACCTTGCTCTGTAGAATGAACCTCATTTTTGTAGCTTAAGATCTCCTATATGATTTCCCATTTTATTTTTATTTGGCAGTTTTAAATCCCTAAGTAATAATTCTTTCTTCTTTTATATTTTTTTTCTAAAGGAGGTAATGTTGAAAATTTGACCCTGAACAAAATTAAACAGATTTGGTGTTTTATTTAGGAACTGTTACTCATTTAAAGCCTATACAATCATAAGATGGGATTGAAATTGTCTATTTCCACACAATATACTGTTTATTGACCATGGCAACTAGATATATCTGCTTTTCTTGTTCTGGGTCTGTGTGCTTTAGGAAATTTTTAAGGTGTCTTCATGTGAGTTTGGCTGAATTAGATCCGAATTTGTACTCACAAAATGGAACTTCTGCCATTTGTAGTCACCCCCTTCTCTAACAAAACCTACTAGGTGCCAGCCATGTCCAAATACTTCAAAATTCTGCAAAATGTTGTCATAACCCAACATTTTTTGCTCATGAGACTGTCTACCCTTTTACTAGATAAGGTTCCTCAATGGTTAATTCATTTTTGCATATGCAAGTTTCGTGTTAACCTTCTTCTTTAAGGAATACATTTTAATCTTTTTCATTCTTTTTAAGGTGCTGGTGGATGGTCCCCTCTTGTGTCCAATAAATATCAATGGCTTCAGATTGATCTTGGTGAAAGAACTGAGATTACTGCTGTTGCTACTCAAGGTGGTTATGGGAGCTCTGACTGGGTAACAAGCTACCTTCTGATGTTTAGTGATAGTGGACGAAACTGGAAGCAGTATCGCCAAGAAGAAAGCATTTGGGTATGTTCTTTCAATAATGAAAATTAAGTTTCTGCAGTACTGATCCCAGTGTGTTAATTTTGACTTTTTAATTAGGAAAAAAAACCCCAAACCTTCCTTTATTTTTTTCTAGAACATTTAATCTGATTGTAAAAGTAAAATCAAGTAACACAAGAAATCAAAATCATAACCAAATCTCAGTTTATTTAAAACCCAGTGAATTTTAAGCAATATTTAATTTTTGGTCATTTAACTCAATCAAGTTTCTGATATTGCAAGCCATTTCTCTCCTGTTAGCATTGTAGCTAACAATAATAATTAATAAACCTTTCTATGATCATCACTAATTATTCACATGCACATTGTTGTGAGCAAAGTATACACAAAACCAGACAGAGGATGTCCAAAATCTACATGAAAAAATAAATTATACAGTTCCAGATCAGAATTACATCTTTCCTTGATACCCAGTGATTAGCAGCTTGGGCTGAATATTGTTATTATATTGGAAGAATATTGGTACTTGTGGCTTGCATATTTATCCTGTTACTTCTGTCCTTCAGTCCATGTAAAAAGCTGATTAGTTTTTTAATTTTGCTAACATACAGGTTTTGGTTGTTTCTTGCTGCAGTTAAACATTATGTTAAAACATATTTTATTTTATGCATTTTAATTTTGTTGACTTTTAATTCAAAATGTTCTTGTTATTGTTAATGACAAACCCAATCTATGGTACAATGAGATTACACAGTGTCATATTTTTTGCCTAATTATCCTCCTTTTTGATTTTGTTACATACTTCTGTTTCAGATTGTGCTTTCATAACAAAGAGAAATAACTGATTTTCTAATCCATATGCCTGGGGGAAGTGAGAAAAGAAAAACAATCTTCCAAATGTTAAATGAGCATAAGCTGCTACAATATTGTCTTTGCCCATCTTCAGACAGACCGATAAAATGAATCTGAGAGGTAGAGCTGCTTTATCTATTCAGAAAGGGCTTTTTTGAAATCCCATATTGGTATTGCAAACAGTGATGTGGAAAATGATTTCCTAAATATTGACACCAATAAAATATAAATTAAAAAAATTATTAAATGTTGGTACAGATACTGGTGTAAGGAAGTTGTTAGATCTGTAGGCTTCAATTCCATTATCTCAAGCTTAATAAAAAAGATATTATTTTGATGATTGCAGTGTGGATTGGAGGCATGGCTTGCAGGCACTGATACATAATTCAAGGATGTAAACCATCAAATTCAGGGATAGTCTATTGATCTCTTTCATGTACCTTTATCTAGGATTTCTGCTTCTGGGGGAATATATTTTCTGTTTTCTAACCTAATATATAGACGTATCTTGAAATTGAACTTTTAAATATTTATTCTATAGATTTTCTTTGACTCCTACCTGTTTATGTTAAGTTGTCTTAAATGAAGTCCCTAAGTTCATTTCAGGCAAGAACACTTCGCATTTTATGATACCTACTGCGTTATTTCTATCCTTTTTATAACTGACTCATTGCTCTATTACAAGATTGCCTAACATACCAGAGGCAATGTTTTTTTCCTTTTTTTTTGTCTTACCTTCTGTACAATTTCACAGCTCCATACCTTTTATTTTCCTTTTCAGAAGTTAGTTTTGAATTGTGTCATTTTACGACTTATCACAATTTAATATTCCAAATTTCCTGTTATAAATAAAATTGATCACAGTTTTTCCACTCGCTGTAAAATTTTTGTAACTGAGATGCCAAAATGACTATCCAGGCATCTGCAGAAGATCTAGCAATAAAAACTCTCTTCATAGTCTCTGAAAAGAGTAGTGTTTTCTAAGGCTAGTTCCTCTGACCTTAGGTATCATTGTTAGGTTGAAATGAATCATATACAATTGTCTTATTCCTCCACCATCTATAAAATTCCTCCGCCATCTATAAATTGCCTGCTGTTGCTGAATTTGGATGTAGATCTGCTAAATTTTGGTGAGATGAAGCTCTGCCCCCTCTTGTGGCTGATAAATATGGTTTGTTTTCACTACTCTGCATATTAGGGATTGGTTTAGAAGGAGTCATGGTGACCTTAGTCTTAACCCAGGCAATACACCTCAATATTATTCCTCTTTTTGTTTACTGATGACCTAAATATATGCCTCACTTGCTATCTTATACCTGTAAGGAGTTTCTCTTTCATGTTGATTTTATTTATTGTTTAAAATCCTTTAATTACTAAAGATACTTTTTAAAGGTTAATTCTGTTACAGTTGCTAAGACTTCTCTTGTACATTAAGTATTGTTGAGTGTAGTTAGGTATAGGTAATTTTAGTAGTTTTTATGTAGTTTGACAAAAAATTCTATTTGCACACTCTTGATTTCTGTCCCCACTGACATGACTATTACTATTTTTTTGAAAGTAATTTCTAAGTATTTTCTGCATTGTTCTTGATAATTTTGTTAAGATTTTTTTTTTTTTTTTCCAGGCAGGACTTCCTAGGATCAGTATCAACATCTTTTTAAGTTTGTAGAGTTCTAGTCAAGTTGTAATTCTAAAGCAAAATAGTTGTTATTAATGGTGAAATGCATATTTGTGGACAGCATTCTTTTTCCTCCTAGAAGAATTCATTGAACAATTACTATTTTGATGATACAAAGTTATATGAATGTTGAATGATTTGTTGTGCATGCCTTGCTATTCACATTCCAAAATTCCTCTTTAAAGAAATCAGGATATTAGAGCTTATTGGAAACTTCCCATGCTATAAAATGACCCACAATTATGCAAAGTTTCAGGTTAAGGAATAATGAATCACAACCATCCCTCCCCCTTGGAATAAAAGGAGTCACTCTTCATCATTATCTGCTTCACTGTAAAGGCAAAAGTCTGCACCTGTATGTTACTTTGCTGGTCTTCTGTTAATTACTACTTTAAACCAAAACAATTTTCTACTGATTCTTTCTGCAGTCAATGGCATAGATAATTTAAATCGGTGCGCCATCACTACATTTTCCTTAAACATAAATTCCAAATATTGCGACCAGTACACAGACTGGCTTGTCACTCTTTCTGTTGCTGCTTACAGAAAATAAACTATGTTTTTTAACTATGAATTGTAGTATGTCAGGTGGTGATAATTTCAACACAGTTGATTCTGATGTGGCTAGGTTTGTTGTAATATGTTCAACATTTACTTTTCATGCATTTTCGGTCAAAAAACTCCCAACAGAACAGTTTTAATTGCTCAATTCAGCTGTGTGACTCAAGGACATGTAAGAACTTAGCTACAGCTGACTTCTGTCTTTCTGTAACATCCTCAAAGAGAAAATTATTACAGGGTTTGTCAGATTCCATAATTTATATGTAAAAACTTCAAAGTGCACTAGTGTGTATAAAGTGGTTAAAGAAAATATTTGCAGCTTTAAATTTTTTAATTCTTCATGTAATGCATAATAGCAAAAAAGACAAGCAAACTGTATTTTACTTTTGGCTGTTGGGTAAAAATTCTCTGCATCTTGTGCAGAATGTGTGTTTTAAATAAAAGAAATCTATATGTTAAAAAAAGAAACTGTGTATCCTGAAATTGTAAAACATATCATCATCAAAATGGTTTATCTTGGAAATGCTCTGCTTCGGGAAGGTTTGTTAAAATAACAGTAGGAACAGTTAATGGCATTGCTTTTGTCCATAACATTGGATATACAAATTAATCCACAAAACCAAGAGGCACTGACTAGAAGAAAAGGTAGCAGAGAGTGAAAAACAGTGGTCATCAAAATCTGTGCAGGCCAGAAGTAAGTTTTCTGGTAATGTTGAATTAAAATAAAGATTTTCAGGATCTGAAAGTGAGAGAGTTCAGTTTAATGGCACATATAGAAATCTGCTGTGTCATGCTAGCTTAAGATGATGATTTCAAGACTTTCACCTTTAGCAGTTTGAGTGCTACTAAGGTAAATATAAAATGTGCTGCCTCTTGTAGAGTATGCAGAAGGATATTGCATAAGCCTTTGTAGGTTTTTGTAATTATATTTTCATCCTTATTTCACCATTATCATAATTATAATAAACGTGACATATATTGTTCTTAATATATATATCTATTTTAAAAAGGCAAGTATTTTTTTCCAGGGCCGTTTAGATGGTTATGGTGCATATCCATACGGTGTGCTGTAGGTTGACCCTGGCTGGAAGCTAGCTGCCCACCAAAGCTGCTCTATCACTCTCCGTCCTCAGCTGAACACCCAGGAGAGAGAAAATATCACATAAGGCATACGGGTCAAAATAAAGACAGGGAGAGATCATTCAGCAGTTACTGTAATAGGCAAAACAGACTGAACTTGGGGAAATAAGTTTCATTAATTATCAATCAAATCAGAATAGGGTAATAAGAAAGAAAACTAAATCTTAAAAACAGCTTCCTCACACATCCCTTCTTCCCAGGCTTAAATTACTCCTATTTTTCCCTTCCTCCTGCCCCAAGAGCCTCAGGGGGATGGAGGTTACAGTCAGATTGTCACACATTGTTTCTACCACTCTCTTATCCTCAGGGAAGTTCTCCTCATATCTTCCTTTGCTCCATTGCAGGGGTCCCATGGGAGACAGTCTTCCTTGAGTTTCTCCAAAGCCTTCCCACAGGCTGCAGTTCTTCATGAACTGCTGCACAGTGGGTCTCTTCCATGGGCACAGTCCTTCAAGAACAAACTGCCCCAATGTGGGTCCCTTTCATGGGTGCATCATTCAGGAACAGACTGCTCAAGCATGGGTCTCTTCCATGGGATGCATCCTTCAGCAATAGACTGCTCTATTGTGGGTCCCTTGTGGGGTCACAAGTACTGCAGAAAACCTACTCCAGTGCGGGCTCCTCTCTTAGCAGGACCACAGGGCCTGCCAGAGGCCTGATCCACTGTGGGCTTCCCATGGGGTCACAGCCTCCTTTGGGCATACTCCTGCTCCAGAGTGCAGTCCTCCATGGGCTGCAAGTGGGTATCTGCTCCATTGTGAATGTCCGTGGGCTGCAGGGGCACAGTCTGCCTCATCATGGTCTGCAGCATGGGCTGCAAGGGAATCTCTGCTCTGGTGCTTGGAATGCCTCCTCTCCCTTCTTCACTGACCTTGTCTACAGAGCTGTTTCTCGTGCATACTCTCACTCCCTTCTCTTCAGTGTTTCTTTGTACAGTAACTCTTTTCTTAAATGTGCTATCAGGGAGACATTATCACCACTGCTGATGGGTTTGTCCTTGGCCAGCAGCAGGTTTGTCTTGAAGACGGTTGGCATTGGCTCTATGGACATGGGGAAAGCTTTGTGCAGTATCTCACAGAAGCCGCCCCTGTATGCCTCCTAGTACAAAACCCTTGCCATACAAACCCAATACATAGTATTATCTATCTACTGCAATAAAGATTTTCTGTCAAAAGATATAAGTATGGCAAAAAAATAATTTTACAGTATGAGTAGCAGAATTGGCTTGTTTCGCATGTTAATATAGCATAAATGTTGGGGGGTTTTGCTGTGTGTGTTTTAGGGGCTGTATGTCTCTGATAAGATGTGAGCAGTTGAGGTAGGCATTATTACCTTCCATTGAACCCAAGAGAGATCCTAACAAGAATATGGAATCGCACAAGAAAAATGAGGTTCAGTGGAAAAGGGTGAGATACTGAATCATTCATTGAATTCAAACATTTGAAAAGTTTGCTTAGTCTGTTGTTTTACTTAATGTGAGGAGAATATAGGCAGGTGAATAATGCATAACTAATATTTCATTCAAAAACTGTTTGCTTCCTCAGAACTGTCTGTTAAAGTGTGATTTACATAAATCTGCTATTTTCAAATTATTGGCAAATACTGCTTTTAGAAATAGTTCACAGTTTTATTCAGCTTGCTACAATATTCATGAACATGAGTTGGGCAGCTTTCAATATGTACCCAGATCACAATGATGTGTTTAAATTCCCCAGCTAAGTAACCACAAGTGTTAAGTTCAGAGCTTCGTGAGTAAATGTTCAGAATAATGAATTTGAAATTAATTTTCCAGAAGAATTCTGTACTAATTTCATGACTCCATGGTTAATATACTCATAGGACCCCGTGAACTAGAAAATTGTGGGGAGGAAAAACAAATGAGATATGAAAATGGTTAAAATAATTAAATTTAAAAAAGATTATGACTGATCACTTTTAATGTCTGCACAGTTATAGGGGAATTTAAATCCACCATCTCAGTACTGTTAATCTTCTGGATGCATCTAGTAACATCTGATTTCTTGTCCTTCCTTTTTGGTTCCGCAGCAGCTTCTTATCATTTACAATTATCAGAAATAGTACATTGAACAACATTTTCAAAGCTCTTCGGTTGCTTGTTAAAATGCTATAATGTGACATCTCTTCCTTGAAACCAAAAAAATATTTTGAAGTATGTGCATGCGTACACCCACACTTACAAATGCAGAGTTATATTCCATGGTAGGAAACTGACTGTTGCAGATTCTAATAAAGAGTAATTGCTTAAAAATATACCTTGTATGTCTCTATAATTGAGGAAATATGGGTAGATTTATGTCAGTTAATATTACTCAGTGTTTCTCCCACTGTATGCTGAAGAAGCTTAAAAGCACGAAGTTGGAACTCTAAAAGACAAGGAGTTCATAACATCATAAAATCACAGAATCACAGAATTGCTCATGATAGAAAAGACCTTTAAGATCATCAAGTCAAACTGTTTACATAGCCCTAACAATTCCACCATTTAACAGTGTCCCTAACCTCTGCACACCTCTGAAATACCTCCAGGGATGGAGATTCATCCACTTCCTTGGGCAATCTGTTCCAACGCCCCCTAAACATCCTCGTGACCCTCCTCTGGACTTGTTCCAACAGTTTTATGTCCTTTTTATGTTGAGGACACCAAAACTGTACACAATACTCCAAATGAGGCCTCATAAGAGCAGAATAGAGGGGCAGGATCACCTCCTTCAACCTGTTGGTCACACTTCTTTTGGTGCAGCCTAGGATACGGTTGGCTTTCTGGGCTGTGAGGGCACACTGAAGCTGGCTCATGTTAATTTTCTCATCAACGAACACCCCCAAGTCTTTCTCTGCAGGGCTGCTCTGAGAATGTCTTCTTTTCCTAACTTGTAGATGTGCCTGGGATTGCCCTGACCCTGGTATAGGACCTTACATTTGTGTTGGTTGAACTTTGTAAGGTTGGCATCAGCCCACCTCTCAAGCATGTCAAGGTCACTCTGGATGACACCCCTTCTCTCTAGCCTATCAACTGAATTGCGCGGCTAGACTCATTGGCAAACTTGCTGAGGGCACACTCAATCCCATTATTCATGTCACTGCCAAAGATGTTGAACAGGATTAGTCCCAACATTAACTCTTGAGGGACACCATTTGTTACTAGTCTGCAGTTGGACACTGAGCCATTGACCACAACTCTTTGCATGCAGCCATCCAGTCAATTCTTTATCTGTTGTGTTGTCCATCCATTAAATTTAGGTCTGTCCAGTTTAGAGACAATCTAATTACATCCAATCTAAATCTCCCCTGTTGCAATTTGACGTACTTTCTTCTTCTCACTTGTTACTTGGGAGAAGGGGCCAACGCCCACCTTGCTACAACTCTTTCAGGTAGTTGTAGAGACTGATAAGGTCTCCTTTGAGTCTCCTCTCCAGGCTAAACAACTCCAATTCCCTCAGCCACTCGTGAGACTTGTGCTCCACACCTTTCACCAGCTTTGTTGCCATTCTTTGGATATGCTCCAACACCTCATTGTCTATCTTCTTGTGAGGAGACCAAAACTGAACACAGTATTTGAGGTGTGGCCTCATGAATGCCAAGTAGAGGACACATCCCTAGTCCTGCTGGACAGGCTATTTCTGATATAACCAGGATGCTCCTGGCATTCATGGCCACTAGGCATACTGCTGGATCATGTCAGCCATCTTTTGCTAGTGCTTTTCTGCTGAGTGGCTTTCTAGCCACTCTTGCCTAGAGTTTGTAACATTGCATGGTGATGTTGTGACCTGTTGTATGTTATAGGACCTGGCAAATAGCTTTGTTGAATCTCATACAATTTGCCTCTGCCCATTTATCCAGCCTGTCCAGATCCCTTTATAGAACCTTCCTGTCCTCAAACAGTTCAAAACTTCCACCCAACTTGGTGTCATCTGCGAACTGATTGAGGGTGCACTCAGTCTTCTTGTCCCAGTCCTGGATAAAGACATTAAATAAAAATGGCCTCACTCTGAATCTCAGGGAAGACCACCTGTGTGTGCCTGCCAGTTGGATTTAATTCCATTCACCACCACTTTTTGGGCAGAGCTATCCAGTCATTTTTTTACCCGTTGAAGAGAACACCCATCCAAACCATGAACAACCACTTTCTCTGTGAGACTGCTAGGGAAAATATCAAAGGCTGTACTAAAGTCCAAGTAAACAGCATCCACAGCATTTTTGCATCCACTAAATTGGTCACCTTGCCATAGAAGAAGATCTGGTTTCTCAGATACGACCTGCATATCATAACCCCATGCTGCCTGGGCTTGGTCACCCAGATATCCTCTACATGCTTATGATGGCACTCAAGATGTTCTACTCCATAACCTTTCCAGTCACTGAGATCTGACATGCCTTTACTTCTCTGGATGCGCTTTCTAGCCCTTTTGAAGAGGCAGGTGACATTTGCTGACCTCCAGGGAACTGAGACATCCCGATTAGCCAGGACTGCTGATAATTATTTAAAGTGGCTCAGTGAGTGCTTCTGCCAGTACCCTCAGTACCCTTGACTGGATCCCAGGTAGACTGGAAAACTTGCATGTGTCTAAGTGGTGTAGTGGGTCATTAACCATTTCCACTTGGATTATGTAGTATTCATTCTGCTCCCTGTTCCTGACCTTGATAATTGATTTTACTGTGAAAGACTACACCTATCGTTATGGTGAACAACATAATTACAAGCTTTTTTTAAAAAAAAAACTTCAAAAAGCCTTAGATCAGTATTAACATTAGTTGCTTTTAGATCAATATTAACAGTTCTTTACTATCAATTCAAAATGTTATGCCTTTCAAAACAAAAATAAGTTATCTTGAAAAGTTAAATGCACCATTATGAAAATATTACAATAGAGAAACTGTTGACAATGACATTTTCTTGTTAGTAAAAGCTCATCTTGGCCTAAGTTACTCTATTTGACTTTGGCTTTGTAAGATTAGCAACTTTATAATGCCAGTCAAGGAAATGTAAAATAATTTTTATGTTCTAGTTCGGTAACTTAAACTTCAGTTCTTCAAAAGAGATTACTGGAAAATAATAGTTTCTGGCCAGATGATGATATTATGGAAATCCATCCTGTCTTCATTAGTTTGGTCCCTGTTTTGATGAAAGGGTCTCGTGGGCAATAGTACCTTTTAATGGTGACAAGCAATAAGAGACAGACATGTATTAAAAGATGAGTTTTGGCATAAGAACAACTGCTCTATTATCTGCCTAGTGTTGAGCCAGATATTTTTGTCTTTCATTTAGTCTGTAAATTGATGTAGCATGTTATCTTCACAGTGTTCAACTATCTGTTATAAACTGTCTACACTGGTCTGAAATCCTTTGCTACAAAAACAAGGAAGTTACAGGTTTGGTCAACTCCCCTTGGAGGGTTGGTCCTGATACAATACTTACTTAATAGTTTGCAATTAACGTTGGGAAGGAAAAATCTAGAAGTTTGTTAATTAAATATGAAGTTATTCAATTAGTGTTATCTGCAAATTAAAAAAAAGTAACTTATAAACAAAACTGAATAACGTTGAGTATTGGGGCAGTAAGAATGAAGCACCAGTCAGTAGCAGCAGAGAGGGCATAATTTGGAAGAATCTTAAAGCTTACATTTCTTACCTGATACATCCTGTAAGCTGCTAACACGGTTCTGGAAAAAGCAGTAAAGCTTGTATGTTCATGAGGCAAAATTTTGGACCTGGAAAGACATGATTTGGACAGAAGTTGTAAGTAAAATTCCTCTTGGTGTGTTTAACGCTATTCTAATTACATTACAGAAGAATGCAAACTGGAAGGGATAGAGAAGGGCCATGAATATCATCAAATGAATGGAGAGGCTATAATTTGAGAGAAGGCAAAAGCATTTTGGTTTGTTTAGTCTAGAAAGAAACACTGACAAGAGTTTTTGTTCACTATCTAGGAATGTGCCACTGTGTACAAACTAGAAGTAAATGACTTCTATTTAAGACAAAATGTCAGGAGGAGGTAATAGTTCCCCCTGAAATTTAGATCAGAACAAGTTAATAAAAACTCATAGGTATAATTTTCTTTTTTTTTTTAAATCATAAAAAAAGTTGCTGAATGAGTTTTTGTCAGGCTCCAGCAATAGGTTTTCAGCTAATACATCCATGCATATCTTTCATTTCTATTAGTCTTACATTGATTTTACAGTGCTCCTAAACAAACCACAGCAATGCCTCTTATGTTATATTTTAGTTTTTCTTACTGAATTTGCTTTTTGAATATTTCTTCTTCTTTATTTTTTATTTTTTTTCCTGGTAGGTAGGGTCTAGTGTAAAGGCCATCCAATTCAGTACTGTCTTTGTCATTCTATCAGATGCCTTTGGGACTTAAGCACTGATACAGCTTCTTTTTTCTTCTTTTTAAAGCACCAGAAAAAAATATTTTGGCCTATGCTTCCATACTTCACATTAGCAGTTTAGTTAGGTTTACTCTGATATGGAGTTACATACACTCCACAGTTTCATAAGCAATTCAAGATCATTAGTAACTAAGGGAAGAACTTCCTATTTACAGTTACAGTTAGTACACAGAGCTTCACCATAGTAGTAAAACCTTCAGCTGCACTTATTTGTATTTATTCTGTATGCTAAGCATTTTGTTTGGGCAGCCACTAATTTTTTTTTTCCCAATGCAGGAAATCAGTTATTATCAGTTATCAGTTATGTACTTGCATATAGTTTATTAGGTTTTTTTTAAATTATTACCAGGAATATATGACCTCTGCTAATCTTTTTATTTGAACTGTTTGGGTTTTTTTAGCTTATTTAGGTCTATGGTTGCACTTGTGCAAAGTTTGTTGGGGTTCATCTCTTGGGTGTGTTTCAATTTCTTCTTCAGGTAACTTTGCATATACTGTTCACCTGCATACCTTTCTGTGAGCTTATTTCTCTTTCTTTGTAGTAATGAAAGCTGAAATGAAGGTCCTTCTCTTTCATACAGTCAGACACATTAACGATTAGTTAATGAGAATTATAGTTGTGGAATTGATATGTTGCTTGTAACTTGCTTTTCTGACTCAAGAGATGCTCACTTTAAAAATAGTGTTCACATGAAATCAGTACTCAAGTAGCAGAGTGTGCATGATCACCTAAGTGAATGCAAGCTGGTACTACAATGTGGGTCAACACTAGCCCAGTTACACAGCTGTATCAGTAAATGCTCCAGCCACACCAGCCTACTACCTGGGTAATTCTTGTTTGAGTGTGTGCTAATACAAGAATGTCCTATAGCAACAGAGGTTTTATCTCTGTATTTCTCCTTGAAATCATTATGAACAAGAGGGAGAGTTTGAAGAAAACTCCCAAAAATCTTACATCCTACAAAACTGCAATTGTTTCTGCTGCCCAGCCATTTCTGGGGCTAGAACAGCATTGTTTTATTTTGATAGTTACAAAGCAAATCAGATTTCTTCAGAGAAGAGGTGTTTAAAGTGTTATTCTGTGTACTTTGTATTATAGAAGTTTTAAGGTATTTACTGTATGGAGGAATTTAGAGGAAAAAAAAATGTCATCTGCCTGTACAGGCTAAATACAAGTAAATATTGAACTCCTCATGAATATAACTTGTCAAGAAGATAAAACTAAACATAGCAAATGTAGAATTTTAATTCCAGTTTTTGCAAGCTGCTATATATTATTATTCACAAGGGTAATGAAATAATAACTTTGCTTAGGTCAGGGACCTGATAGCTTTCAGAAACTGTTTGTAATGAAAAGTTCAAATACCTTACAGGTCACTTGTTCAGTTCCGCTTTATAATCTTGCTAAATAATCTGCCAGATAAAAATATTTGGCTGTGAATAAATACATGTTGCACACATTTTGAAAAGACTAAATTGTTTTTATCTATATGTAAATGCACTTTAAATGTATTGTGGTGGTTGTTCTCATTATGTTACTGATGCAACAGATGACATACTCATTGTTATAACTGAAAACCAAAAATATTACTAGAGAAAAAAGGTGTTCATTTAAAATCTGACATGGAAATAAAAATCATAGCACTGTTATTAAAAGAAAAAAAATGCAGAATGAATGCTATCCTCTTAATGACAACAAATGTTGAATAACTAGATCAAATGGAATAAATTACTTACACTTGGTAAAACCAGAGCACTCAAATGCTGAGTAAATGTCTGAAAAAATCCTTGAAAAAAAGAATTTTTACAGTGTGCTAGCTAATATTTTTATTGTTGTACAAGTAAGTTAGATGGGGTAGCTGTCAAAGTCAAACTATATTTCCTCAGCTTTCTTTATAAAACTAGAGTTTTATTTGGTATAAAATGTAGAACATAAGATGAAAAGTAATAGCACATGAACACAGTTCAGATTTACTTTGTTCATAGTTTTCAATAGAAATATTTTCACCTTTTTTATTTAGATCAAATTATTTATTGTTTGCTTTTTATAGAAATGCTTTTCTACTTATGGTTTGTTGTTGGTATTTTTCAATATATTTATATTACCTGAAAAATCCGTCTGATAATCTGTATCTCAGAGAGAAAATGTGCTGCTTGGAACCAAGACCACCTCACTTCTGTGTTGACCCTCTTCAGACAACTAAGGTACTTGTAAAGATTGCGTACAGGCCCTGAGGTCAAAACAGAAGGTCATGAAGAGTCACTTAATTTTGCAATATGCTTGAGTGATGGGATTCTTTCAAAGGATATGTGTGAGAAGGAAGTTATATGAGTGATAACCATCAATACAACTTTGAGAACTTCCTCTTTTTTTTATTTCTCTTTCATTATGTGTAATGTCAGCAACATTTCCCGTTTCAGGTGCAATTTGTTCTTAGGAGGTTCAAGAGTACAATTCTTCTTATTTTTTTTTTTTTTTTTTTTCTGTCAAAATACAGTTAGTAATTGGAAGATGCTGGTTTGGAATTGTCTGCTGTTTGTGTGAACAGATGACAGGTAGGCAAGTAACTTGAAAGGCACTTGGCCACGTAAACTAGATGCTCAGGACTGAAATCCTTTGCATTTTTATTTTAAATATAAAAAGATAAATGGTTAAGAAAGATACAGCAATGTTCACATTTCTAAAATCAAAGCTAATTTCTGAACTATTCCTCAGGCTTGTTTTTCCACAGAATAAGTTATTTCTTCCTCTTCTCTCTGCCTTACTCCCTTTCTACCTCTCTCATTCTCTTGGTGGTTTAGAAAAACCTAATTATTTCCATTCTGAAGAAATAGATTAATTTTTTTTTACCTTTCTTTAATACATATGTTTGTGAATTCTGTACCTTTTGACAGTCTGAGCAAGCTAATACTGACATAGGAGGCTACATGTATCTTCCTCCATGAAAATTAACTTATTTTTTAATATGAAGGTAATTTTTAATCTGGTAACTTTTGCTAGATATTTCTTTTTCTATTTTGCTTTCACCAGCTTTGGAGTTGGTAAAATTGCACTAATAGAAAAAAAATCTGTTACACACAGCCTGTGATTGCTGTGAATTTATCATCAAAATTTGTGCTTTCATAAATCACGTAAATCATAGAATCATATTATAGAATTCTTTGGGTTAAAAGGGAGCTTAAACATCATCTAGTTTAAATCATCCTCAGTAGACAGGGACACTTTCCACTAGACCATATTGCACAAAGACCCATCCAACTGGCCTTGAACCCTGCCGAGGATGAGCCAGCCACAACTTCCCTTGGCAACCAATTCCAGTGCCTCACCACCTTCAGCGTAAAGGATTTTTTCCTAATGTCCAATCTAAATTTCCACTCTGTCAGCTAGAAGTAATTCACTCTTGTCCTGTCATTACACTTCCTTGTAAAAAGTCCCTCTCCAGCTTTCCTGTAGGTTTCCATTAGAGGCTGGAAGGCTGCTATTAGGTCTCCCCAGAGCCTTCTCTTCTCCAGGCTGAGTAAGACCAACTCTCTCCACCTGTTTTCATAGGAGAGGTGTGCCAGCCTTTTAATTACCCTCGTGGGCCTCCTCTGGACTCACTTGAGCAGGTCCACATCCTTCTTGTGCTGGGGCCTCTAGAGCTGGATGCAGTACTGCAGGTGAGGTCTCATGAGTGCGGAATAGAGGGGGAGAATCACCTCACTTGACCAGCTTCCTTTGCTCCTTTTCATGCTGCATAGCATATGGTTGACTGTCTGGGCTGTAAGCACAGACTGCCAGCTCGTGTTGAGGTTTTTATCAAGCACCACCCCCAAATCCTTCTCTCATGGCTGGTCTCAGTTCATTCTCCATGCAGTCTGTGGTTGTGCTTGGGATTACCCTGGTCCAGGTGCAGGACCTTGCACTTAGCCTTGTCAGACTTCATGAGGTTGGCAGTGGCCTACTCTCAAGCACATCAAGGTCCCTCTGGATGGCATCCCTTTCCTCTGGCATATTCCTTCCCTTCGGAACCACTCATCAGCAAATTTGCTGAGGGTGCTCTCAATTCCACTGTCCATGTTGCTGACAAAGATGTTGAATAGGATGAGTCCAAGCGCTGACCCCTGAGTGACACCACTTGTTACTGATCTCCAGTTCAACATTGAGCAACTGATGGTAATTCTCTGTGGTGGCCATCCACCCACTTCTTTATCCACCGGGTGGCCCCTCCATCATATTTATACCTATCCAGTTTGGAGACAAGGATGTTGTGCAGGACAGTGTCAAATGCTTTGCACAAGTCCAGGTAGACAAAAATGTAGCATTCTGTAACATCCTTTTTTTCCAGTAACATATAACTTCTTTAGAGAGAATTTGATACTTAGTGAAGATTGGAATTACCACCTAGGCTTCCACCCATTATTTTTTGGAACTTTTCTTCCTCTCTGCCTGCTATAAGCAGCGATAGAGTTCATGTTGTACCTGCACCTCTGGTGGTTCTTCAGATTCTGGCCTTGAGTTGACTCTGGTTGAGCCAGCCTGGGTGACCCACAAGCACCAACAAGTTCACTTGCTGCTAACTTGGGTAATCCAGAAACAGACAATCAAAAGGTGTTGTATCAAATAGATAATACAAGTATAGAATCATATAAAATTAGGCAAGTAGGAAATTCCAGTGAGTCGTATTATAGAGGTAATTTTTATTTAGTTACATTATCTAATCTTAGTCCAAGTGAAACCATCATCAAAAATCCTTCACAACAGCAGAATCTAGCCTATGTTTTATTAATAAATTAAGTCAGAGTCAGGCTCAAATTTGTTTTCCAAATATGTTTTTGATTTCACAGTAAATAATAAATTAGTTTGATACAGCTTGCACTGAGGTCAGCTAAAGCAGAGGTATTTATTGTCTTTAGTTCAAGCAATCCTAGAGCACCTATCAGTTCTATCAAGAATTTTGGATTTACTGTTGTGCAAAGAGGTATCAGCCATGCCCAGACTAATCCTTAACTTCTCTGATAATATCACTTGAGCAATAAGAGAAGATCACTTGAGCAATCAACTTCAAAACTAAAAAAGCCCAAAACATACTTTTACTCTCTCACAGTATCTGTCCTGATGTTAGTTATATCACATCTATTTTCAGAGCTGTTTCGAAACATCAGCGTAGCTTCATGCTCTATGCATCCCTGGACATCAGCATCAACTTTATAGAAAAAATTGTGGCTGTCAAACTTAGATCCCTACTTTTCTTCCATAGTCATTCCTCATGGATTCAGTGGAACTATGTAAGTTTCATAGTTGGCAGTCTCACATCTTGATTTCTTACTTGAGTATCTAGTGACACTGCATGTGAGAGGTAGTATCAGATTAAGAAAACTAAAAATGAATGGACACATTGGAAATGGCTGCAATTGTTCTTTGTTTATTACATCCTTCTGTAACCTGTCTTTCTAGTGTTTGCATTCACAGATCTTGATGGATTTCATTGGATTTCATAGACTGATTAAAGTAACTTCTTATCTACTTATTCCTAGACTATGTCATCTGAATTAGGTCATCTGTAAATTCTTTTATTCCTGTAATTCTGTCATCAGATTTGCACTTGGGGAACTGACGGAAATGATGTATTTAGAACTCCAGACTGGCTGTGATTATATGACTGAAATGGCCAAATGGACAGTTGCCAATCTTTAGCAGAACTCAGAGTTTCTCCAAAACGAGTTAGATGAAATTTCAATGAAAATAGAAATTGTAAGTGCATTCAAAAAATCCTGTTTATGCAATGAAAGGATACACTTTTGCTGTCACTATCTAGAGTGAAAATAAAAGGGTCACATTGGTTTTATGGCTTAGGCAATAAATTAATTTCTCAGCTAGGAATGTAATACCCAGTCTAGAACACCAGAGAGTTTTAAGTCACCCCTGAGATGCCTGTAAGCTTATCTTTAGAACACATTCAGTAGCTGGCTAGTCTTTCCCATTAATGACGTTTGTCCTTATCACAACTGTAGAAAAAGTCATAGCTTGAATATAGAGAAAATAGAGTAAGAGGTATGGAAACTATACTCAGTAATATGAATTTTTTTTTCTTAAAACTCCCACATAATTTCTTTATTAGCTATATGTTTTTTCAGACTGTGGAGCTTGTTTCTTAACACTGTGGGATAGAATCTAGTCCTGGCTAACCTCTTCTGTTTCCTAAAGGTAGATTGTATAGCCTACACGTATTTCTTTTGTACAGGATGGACTTATTTACAGAGGCTATTTTGTAAAGGATTTATCAGGATTTTCTTTTTATCCCTGAAGTACTTTGATTTTTATTTTTTTTTTTTTATTTTTTTTAACCTGTAAAATTTGCTTTGGACTTTAATTTGACATGAAGTGTCTGTTATGAAGTGTGATTTATGTTTAAACAATGTCCTCAACATAGGAAGGACATAGAGCTTTTGGAGCAAGTCCAGCAGAGGGCCATGGGAATGATAATGAGTGCTGTATGACCTCCTGTATGAAAACAGGCTGAGAAAGTTTGGGCTATTCAGCCTGGAGAAGGGAAGGCTGTGTGGAGACCTCATAGTAGCCTTCCAGTATCCAGAGGTGGCCTACAAGGATGCTGGAGAGAGACTCTTCATCAAGGACTTTAGTAATAGGACAAAGGGCAATGTGTTTAAACAGGGGAAGTTTGGGTTAAATAGAAGGAAGAAGTTCTTCACTATGGGGTGGTGAGGCACTTTAACTAGCTGCCCAAAGAAGTGGCAAATTGCTCCATCCCTGTCAGTGTTCACGGCCAGGCTGGACAGAGTCTGGGATGACATGGCCTATTGTTAGGTGTCCCTGCCCATGGAAGGGGGCTTGGAACTAGATGATCTCAAAGTCCTTTACAACCCTAACTAGTCTATGATTCTATAATGTGGGGTTTACACAAGTCTTGTACTTGAGGGTTTTACTTAGGTTTTGTATTAATGATCTCTTGCCATTATTCTACATCAGTATATATAGCGTTAGAGCAACACACATTTTATTACTTTATCTCAGTGAATATATAGTATTTATAATCATCAGAGTATTCAATGCAATTACACTGTAATTTTGTGGATGCATTTTCATGGTTTGGGAACATTCTTCATGCATCATTCCATTGCCTTTAAAAAGCTCTCACCTTGAAATTTAGAATATCGTAGTCATTCTGTCGGTGTCAAAATCCTTTTAAGAAAATGGAAATTAATATAGTGATTCAGTTAAGGTTTAAGGTAAATATTCAGAGTACTGAGATTCCAACAGGATGTTAGGAGAAAAAAAAAAAAAAATTGTTTAATGTATAAAAAATCTGCAGAAAAATATATTTTGTCTAATAAAGTGTATCCCAGGCAATTAATGTTATTTTACTTGCACTAAAGGTCACCAAGAAAGAAAACAATCAATTTCTGTGAAAAGCTGAAAATCTGTTCAGTATTAAACGATTTTTCCATGCGAGTAGTGCTTAATCATTTCAGGCTAGATAAATAGATTGAATTGATTGATCTCAAATACCTTCAAACTCAGTACATTTTAGCAAAAAATATATTTTAAATTGACTTCATTATCTTCAATATTGCAGAAAAATGCAGTTTACAAAAATAATTTTATTCATATGGTGTAAGGTCAAATGAAAAATTACTAGTAACTTTACATGTACAGGATTTTTTTCCCAAAGAAAGATTTGACTAAAAAGACATGTAACTTTTCCAGGCTTTCCAGTAGAAAGACTTCTTGTAAACATTAAATAATAAAGAAAATTTTCAGATCTTCAAAACAGCTATATTTTTAGGTATTAAATTTCTTTGAAAGAGTAAGTTTTCATGCTTAGAAACATTTTCAGCATTTCAGCATTTAAATTCTGTTCTTACTAAATATTTGCATTTAATAGCATTTTTTACCTAAGCAAACTCAGTTAATCAACATTCAGAAATTGTATGTATAACTTTATGTGATTTCATTAGAAGCAAGTGTTTCTATTTCATGTAGTGGTATTTTTTTAGAATTGACAGTAAAATGAAAAGATTTTTACTTGCCTGGTTGTCTTGGGTTTAGCAGTAGCAGTAGTTTTTCTCCTTCTTAGTAGCTGGTGCAGTGCTGTGCCTTAGACTCTCAGCCTGGGAACAGTGCTGATAACACCGATGTTTTTAGTTGCTGCTCAGTTATGCTTATTCTGACCAAGGACTTTCTGATTCTCACACTCTGCCAGGGAGGAGGGTAAGCCGGGAGGAAGCAGTGACAGGACACCTGACCCAAACTAACCAAAGAGGTATTCCATACCACAGCACGTCATGCCCACTATATAAACTGGGGGCAATTGCCCAGAAGGGTTAGATCACTGCTCGGGTCAGGGGTATCAGTTGGCAGGTGGCAAGCGATTGTATCCTCTTCCCTTGTTATTTCCCTTGTCATTATTATTATTGGTGGAAGCAGTAATGTTTTGTGTTACACCTTAGTTACTGGACTGTTCTTATCTCAACCCGTGGGAGTTACATGCTTTCGATTCCCCTCCCCATCTCTCCAGGAGAAGGGGGGAGAAAGAGGAGGAAGTGAGCAAGCAGCTATGTGGTTCTGAGTTACTGGCTGGGCTTAAACCACGACACCAATTAAGAAAGAGCGAAAAGTAGAAGTCTTCCATTAGATTTTCTTTCCAGTTACATTTGCACAGTAGAAGACATAATCCTCCTCCTCTGAACACTTCTTAAAAAATTGTTCTACTGCCTCTTTAGCAGGTTTAATGCATTGTAATGTAGAATTCGGGAGGGGGAGGGAAGAAATTGTCATTATATTACTGCTATGCTCTTAGAAGCTGATTTAAATTATTTTACTTAATTCTTGCTAAGAAATTATCAGGGCTAACAAATTACTGCATAAATGTACGATCCTGCAGAGTGCTATTTAAAAAGGAACTGCAGTAAAACTCTTTTTGGTAAAACCATTTCAAATCCAAAAGACGTTCACAGAAAGAGAAAGGTGTTATATATGAGAAAGGCATATAGGAAGTTTTGTTATGAGCATGTCGTGGTTTAAGCTGTAAACCAGCCACGCAGTTTGTTAACCCACCTCCCCCTCCTAAAAGAGCTGCCGCAGTTTAAGCTGTAGGACAAGCAGTTTTGTTCACTCACTTCCCCCTCCTTCTTCCCCCCCACTCCAAAAATGGGGGGAGGGGGAAATGGGGAGAAAAATCAAAAGCATGTAACTCCCATGGGTTGAGATAAGAACAGTCCAGTAACTAAGGTGTAACACAAATCACTATTGCTACCATCAATAACAATAATGACTAGGGAAAATACAAGGGAAGAGGATACAAATGCTCACCACCCGGCGACCAAGCTCTGTGACACCCCACCCCCCCCTTCCGGGTTCTTGCCCCCAGTTTTTTTACCTTCCGGGCATGACGTTCTATGCTATGGAATACCTCTTTGGTCAATCTGGACCAGATGCCCCGTCTCTGCTCCCTCCCGGCTTCCCCTCCTCCCTGGCAGAGCATGAGACACAGAAAGTCCTTGGCCAGACCAAAATGTACTAAGCAGTAACTAAAACAT